>BMAT01013936.1:54830-71861 GCA_019649035.1 Elysia marginata | reverse complement strand
TTGGTTACATCGAAGAAACGACGACTAGACGGATCAACGAATGTTGTGGGGTTGCTCTAAACCGAGAAGAATGGCGACGCACCATAGCATCCAACCTCTGGCAAGAGACGGAACAGCGGTAAAGGTTAAGTAAAGGGTCCTTTCAATGATTTGCCTGAGAATGTAAACTGCATTTGCTGTTACCTTTCCTTCTATAAATCCGCACTGATTGTCTAATATTTCTTTGTAGACCTTGTTTCTTATTCTTTTCATTATTATTCTCAAGAGTACTTTTGTCATGTGACTCATTAAGCTTATGTACGATGTTGTTCACACTCTGTCGCTCCTTGTTTCTTTGGTAAGGTAATGAAAATTGACTGTAGCATTTCTTTTGGTATTTCTCCAGTGTCACATATTGTGTTAAGCATTTTGGTTATGGTGTCTAGTTCGATACCTTCTAGAGCCTGCATCATTTCTGTTGATATCATATCTGGACCAGTTGCTTTCCCTGTTTTCATGTTCTTGATTGTATTTTCTACTTCTTCTTTTTGGGCCTTCTGGGATACCCTGAAGAGATAGATCTTCATTTCTATCATCATCAAACAATTCACTGATGTATTCCGACCACCTTTCAACTTTCTTGTCTTTTTCCATGATGATGCTTCCGTCTTTTGATTTAATACACCCTGATTTTGAGCTTGCCTTCCTTCCTGTTATCTCTTGTATTCTCTTATACATTGCTTTGGGTTCTTTGTACAGTTCTTTTTCTATTTCTTCACATTGTTCATTCAGCCATTTTTCTTTTGCTTGATCACATTTTCTTTTGATTTCTTTGTTGATTTCCTTATGGCGCACTTTATTTGGTGTTGCGAGTCTTCTTTTCTCCATTAATTCCAGAATTTCTTCTGTCATCCATTTTCTTTTTCCTGTTGTATTTATTGTTGGGACAGTCTCTGTTGCACTTTGAATCAAAGCATCTTTTAGTTTTAGTTTCTCCCACCGTTGTTCAACCTCTTGTATCTCTTCTAGCCCTGTGCATCTAGCAAATGGTTTAACGCTTTCAAATTTAGTTGATTTGTTTATCAGAAATTCTCAAGGCTGTCATACCTCACGACCGCTGTTCTAACTGGTGCTCCCTGGTTGTACTATACACCAGGCCGGTAGCGGATAGGTTGACTCCCCTCACATGCCACCGCACACAGCTCAATACAAATTTTTTACTTTTTCCACTTTAAACAGTGATAGCGAAGGTGTTTCAAAACACCAAGACATAACGTTTCTAAAATCAATATTCAAAAGTCTACAGATTATAATGCTTTAAATTTTCTTGACAAGAATAGACGCATTTTAAAGATATTTGTTCAGAAAAAGAAAGGACGTTTTTCTTTTTGAAAATATCATTTTATTTCAGATTTTCCGGAATGTCTGAAATTCTGGAACCATAGAACATTTTACTTAATTCCCACGAGCAAAAGGGGGGTCATTGGCTTTAAGCAAACCCATAATGAAGGAATTACCGTACTAAGAATTTCTTTGCCCGTCTTCATTGGTGTGTTTAGTTATACTGCAGGCTGTGCAGGGTAGCCGGGCTTGGCTCTGTGTGAACAGTCTAAATGTTTTTGATAAGATGTTGATTGTGTAGTGAGCTTACTGAATAAGCTGTACATGACAGCTATGCTTTAACGATTCGTTTGCAGCAATATAGATAATGTATAGATAAAACATAGATATCCATATTTCAATTTTACACGGCACCTTAAAAATACAAAGAAATCTTTCTTTGAAAAAATTTAAATTGGCAATAAAAAAAACACATACCTTGACCCAAACACATGCACATAAATTATAATAATAAGCTTATTTTACAGTTCATATTGCAAGTACTTTGATTTACATATAAATGAGTACTTTACCGCACACACGGGAATTTTCTCTTACACACATAATATCTTTGCGTGGTAAGTGATATTGTACATGTTATCAATCTTTTTGTTTATGAAATGAACCGTCTTTGTTTTGTTTTGTCCTGATGCTATATCTGCCAGGTTTTTTTTTTGTTTGTTTGTTTTGTTTGTTTTTTGTTGTTTTTTTTTTGGGGGGGTAGTTTTTTTTTTTGTTTTTTTTGTTTTTTTTGGGGGGGCGTCGTGTTTGGTCATCCACCATTCAGTAATTCAGAGCAGTGATCGCAGATTGATCTCAGCAAGATACTAATATTACTAGCATTAAAGGGTGCCCACAGTTCCTGGTTGTGTAGCAGTATTGGGTTGTTGGCTTCAATAATGTGGCAGACTGACCAGTTGGTTTTTTTTTAATTCGGGACATGCTGTCGTGACAAGGTTTGCATATATAAAAACTTTGATTGTTTTTTCTCTTTGTCATGCTGAACGCACGGATGAATTTTTAATATAAATTTGTTGGAGAAGATTTTAAAATTCCCAACACTTTATTTTACTGAGGGGGCATTTGAAGTTTTTTAAAAAACTTCACTCTTAAACTTCTTCTATGAAAAGTTAGAAGTTTTTATAAAATAATAAACAATTAATTAATGAGTTTCATCAGCTTATTTACTAAGAAGTACTTACCTCCATTTTATGAGATTGAAACTTTCATACCTATGACAAAAAGTATTATTGTAAATCTGAAAAAAAGCTGAACATAATAGTAAACAGGTTTGCAGAAAAAGACAGTGAAACAAATAAACTGAAATTGATAAAACATTCGCTTACATCTTACAAGTGCACGCCATGCTCACTCAGACCGTCTCAATGAGGGGTGGAGGGGGGCAATTGATCTTACTGCCAGGAATAGGCAGAGAGGGGTCTGCTGTAGGCTTTTGACAGTATTGTTCAAACCGGAGAGCACGTTTCGAACAATTTTTAAACAGCCGTGACCTGCAGGAATAGATATTGTGGAAAGTAAGGTGAACCCAAACGTAACAGCGGCTCCATTCCAGACGAGTAACTCTTATCACTGTCTTCAGTTGCGGTAACAGAATACTAGGGAGAGTTTGGAGAGCTCAGAGCTAACAGCGGTTCCATTCCATGCATGTTTTCTTGTTTTCGGAGGACCTCAGGGGTCTGTGCTTGGGCCGATTCTCTTTACTCTGTATTACGTCTCCATTGTCATCTATCATCAAATTGCATGGCATGTTTTATCACCTTTATGCTGATGATACGCAAATGTAGGCCTACTGTGCTAACACGATGAATAACCTACCATTGTTGCTCTCAAGAACATCAATCTGTATCGAGAGTGTAAAAGAGTGGATGATGACCAACAAACTTAAACTCAATGATGATAAAACTGAAATCATTATACTTGGCAAAGATGTACATTCAATACCAACAACGACTCTGAACATCAACGGTAACATCATACCAACAAGCAAACGCATATAAAACCTAGGCGTTTGTCTAAATAACGACATGTCAATGTCCTGACATGTAGATAATGTTTGCAGAGCAGCAAATTTCCAAATGAGAAAAATAAGTACAATCCGCAAGTTCCTTGACCGGAAAGTAACAACTCTCGTAGCATCTTTAGTATTATCCAGACTAGATTATTTTAACTCACTGCTTGCAGGGCTTCCAAAAGATCTTATACAGAGGCTTCAAGTTGTCCAACATAGCGCAGTCAGAATAAAATTACGAAGCAAAAAAAGAGAACAAGTCACACCAATCCTATTTGGTTTGCATTGGCTTCCTATTTAGAACCTTATAATGTTTAAGATATGCCTAATCTGTTATAAATTCCTTAACAGCCAAGGTCCGTGTATCTGTCTGAATCACGCTTTAGAATACACCCCAAATAGACCATTAAGATCGACTGAAGATAATAGGAAACTAATTACAAGTTTTATGGTCAACGCTCGTTTTTCTGCTTTGGACCAACTGTCTGGAATTCACTCCCTTTAACCATCAGGGAAGCTTAATCAATAGAACTGTTTAAGAAACAGTTAAAACACTGTATTTTTCTGCAAGCATACTTCTAGGTATTCATTTTAAACCTGTAACTCGTTTTGATTTGTCACGTTCGATAAACTTAAGTGCACTTATGTTGTCGTGAATATCATTGCATTTATCCGCATTTCTGAACCGCAAACTGAATTGTTATGGATATGCGGTATACAAGTTTAATGTATTATTATTATTATCATTATTATTATTATTATTATTTTATTATTTTATTATTATTATTATTATTATTATTATTATTGTTATTTTATTATTATTATTATTATTGTTATTATTGTTTTTATTATTATTATTCCACACCAGCAACTACTATCGCTGTTTCGACCAGTACAAAATTGAATGCTGCTCTGACATTGGACCACACGGACACTCTCTTCATCCACTCAGTGGCAGTGGGTGCGCCTCACCAATTGATTGCCTGTCGAGACAGTGGGAAGCCAACAGGAAAAGTAAACCAAACATTTGTTCTGGGAGGAGCTTTTGAAGATTTGAGAGAAGTTTTACTTACACCCAGCCGAGACATGCGAAGTCGTTAGGAAGTCTTTACATCAGAGACCGAAGCGAGACAGTCACATACTCTGTGAGGGCTAGACAAGGTCATAGTGATTGTTTGCGAGCTTTCTATTATATTCAAGTTGAACAACTGCTATTTAATCTAACTTTAAGAAACTTCTCCAACGTAATGATAAGGTTATGTTTCTGTATTGTATATTGTGACATGAGTGTGGTGTGATCAAAAGCTGAAAGAGGTCATTTAACGAAAAGCAGAGTCTGATACTGATATCTATTGATTTTCTTTGACTGCAAGAAAAAGTGTATGTAGTGAAATCTGGAAAAGGTCAACACTCTGAGCCTGTCAAATGAGTTGACTTTAACCATTAAAATCTGATTTATAAAACTTTCATGAAAAAGACAATAACATTATTTCATTTTAACACCACATTTTACCAACTGCTTAAAATTATGAACATGTATAAAAATATCAACTTCGTTTTCATCATTCCAGTGTCATGCACCAACAGCTGATAGTTTTCTTGTTAAGTAAAGGAGTAAACAGTTTTTTTTTAATGTCTCATTTAAACAAAAACTTAACGCCTCTCATACTAGTAAACATAGTACGCCTCTCATAGTAGTAAACATAATGAACACCTCGCATAGTAAACATAGTAAACGCCTCTTGTGGTATTAAACATGATGAACATCTAACATAGTAGTAAACATGATAAACACCTAACATAGTAGTAAAGATGATGAACACCTAACATAGTAGTAAACATAATAAACACCTCACATTGTAGTAAACATAGTAAACGCCTCTTGTGGTATTAAACATGATGAACATCTAACATAGTAGTAATCATGATGAACACCTAACATAGTAGTAAAGATGATGAACACCTAACATAGTAGTAAACATAGTAAACACCTCATATTGTAGTAAACATAGTAAACGCCTCACATTGTAGTAAACATAGTAAACACCTCACATTGTAGTAAACATAGTAAACGCCTCACATTGTAGAAAACATAGTAAACGCCTCACATTGTAGTAAACATAGTAAACGCCTCACATAGTAGTAAACATAGTAAACGCCTCACATAGTAGTTAACATAGTAAACGCCTGAAATGGTAGTAAACATAGTAAACGCCTCACATTGCAGTAAACATAGTAAAAACCTCTCGTGGTAGTAAACATGATAAACGCCTCACAATGGTAGTAAACATAGTAAACACCTCTCGTGGTAGTAAACATATAAAACGCCTCAGCTCATATAGTAATAAACATAGTAAAAGCCTCTCGTGGTAGTAAACATAGTAAACGCCTGTAATATTAGTAATGAGAGTAAACGCCTCTCGTGGTAATAAACATAGTAAATGCGTCACATTGTAGTAAACACCTCTCGTGGTAGTAAACAAAGTAAACGCCTCACTTAGTAGTAAAATAGTAAAAATCTCTCGTGGTAGTAAACATAGTAAACGCCTCACATGGTAGTTAACATAGTAAACGCCTCACATGGTAGTAAACATAGTAAACGCCTCTCATTGTAGTAAACATAATGAACACCTCACATAGTAAACATAGTAAACGCCTCTCATTGTAGTAAACATAGTAAACGCCTCACATAGTAAACATAGTAAACGCCTCTTGTGGTATTAAACACAATGAACACCTAACATAGTGGTAAACATAGTAAACGCCTCACAATGATAGTAAACATAGTAAACGCCTCACAATGGTAGTAAACATAGTAAACGCCTGACATGGTAGTAAACATAGTAAACCGCTCTCCTTAGGTAGTGCAGTCCCGATAGTTACCACGGACGTTATAACGTCTTCTTGATGTTGATTAGGCGTCAATTCAGTACCCTCTTTGAAACTTCTTTGAAGAAGAAATATTTTATAGGGTTTTATCTAATTTTGATCTAGATCTAAACATTTTAAACTAGTCTTAGGGGTTAGGTTACTGGACTTCCGTTTTGTGACAGCTTTGTTTCACATTGTAATATTGATCTACATAGAAACCTACTTTTTTACGTGGAACAAACGAAGCTACAATAAAGGGCTGGCTAAAGTATGCCGCCATGGTCTTATTTAACGCTTCTACCGATGTAATAATAATAATAATAATGGAGAACATTTATATAGCGCTTTTACAAAAAGCTCAAAGCGCATTAGACAGCAATGACATTGACATATTTCCAATATACATTCGCAGAACAAAATAAAGTTAGGACAGATACATTTGGAATAGGTGCGTTTTTAACGCAGACTTGAACTCCTGCAAGTCCTTTATCTGTCGAATGGGCAGAGGAAGCGAGTTCCAAACGTGAGGAGCTGCATATGAAAATGATTTTTCTCCATAGGTCTTAGTTTTCACTGTAGGTACAACTAACGAATCTTTACTGCTACTGCGCAATGTGCGAGATGGTTTGTAAACGCTTATCATAGATGACAGGTACAATGGTGCTTTGTTTTGTAAAACTTTGTGACCAAGTACAGCTGATTTAAATTTTATCCTAGCGTCTACAGGAAGCCTATGAAGATGTACAAGAAGCGGTGTTACATGCTCCCTTTTGTTCTTTTTTAGGATCATCCTAGCAGCATTATTCTGAAATCTCTGAAGTCTCTGAATAGATTTTGAGGGCAAATTAGCTAGTAAAAAATTACAGTAATCAAGCCTTGAAAAGATAAAAGCTGATACAAGACACATCAAGGATGTTTTACCTAGAAAAGATGACATTTTTCCAATCTTAGAGAGTTCACAATACATTTGTTTACAGATATTTCCAATTTAAACATTGTTAGACAGCATGGAGTCAAAATACACCCCGAGGTTTTTTTCCTTATCACCAAACTGTATGTTTTCATTGCCAACAACAAAATTACCACCTGGCATGATACAAGTTTTTACAGTATGTTTTGTAATAAACAACATCACCTCAGTTTTATCATTGTTTAACTTTAACTTATTTGATAACATCCACGCACCAATCTCCTTCACACACGATTGCATTGACATGGCAAGAGAGGAAATTTCAGTAGGCCTAACTCTTTTTGACACTTTTCATTACTTTTTCTTATAAAAATAACAAAGTGATTTTGCGTACCAAGAACGCGTACGGGATAAAACCAAACACAAGCCTACGGGAAGAAAAGAAAAAAACTCAATGTAACTAAATAAATATAATGTGTTAAGAGAAAGGACACCAAAAACCATCAAACTGTCGGGATTTTACTAAAACATAGGTCTTTGAAGAAATGCACAAACAGAACGTTCTGCGGAACCGAGTTGAGTAAACGAGAGTTTTCCAGTGGATTCTACTTCTAAATGCATTTTTGATAGCCGTGTTATGTAACCTCAGAGCTCTACCTCCTTCCAAAGGTTTTACTTTGTTGTTCGAGCTAAAAATGTGAGTAAAAGTCTGGAGATAATTTTCTCATGGCTCAATCACAAAAACTCGCCTTGAGCATTGAGTAAGTTAGGCGATGAATCGCATGGATGCAAGGGTTACGTTGCGCAGCTTTAAGTTCAACGGGAAATAGTCTAGTTTTAAAAGACCCGGATGTATATAGCAACGCAAGCCGCAGTATGTAGTCTATATTTTGAAAAAAAAATTTTTTTTAATACCATGCTCGCGGAAAGTAGGGTTGCATACTTATTCATGATCATTCTTAAATTTTTACAGACGAATCATCAAGACACTCTTTTTTTGCGTGTTAAGTGCTGAAGTTTCACTCTAAGACTTTTGCACCATTCTGGGATCTTGTAGATTCTATGCCGTGAGCTTGCATTAGACACTGCTTTGCATTCTTCTTGGGAAACATGTTTTGGCATCCGATAACTCAATCTGTTTCGGGTATCCTAGTCTGGTTTCATTAATGTTTTCATCCATTTCTACGAGATTAGGCTATGCATTCCTTTTTTCATGGTGATTTGAAGGAGAGGGTTCCAAAAACTCTCATGGAACGTAAAAAGATGCAGCAAGACGTTTTACAGGGCGGAAATTGGTTTCCAACATGTTTTTCACCCTAGATATAAAAATTTTGTAATATTGTCCGTTTTTATTATAGATATTTTGTCCTCTACATTCGAGTGTCTACGAGTGTTTGTATAGATGACCTATTTCTACAAAATGTCACGTGGGTCTTGGGGTCACTTGGGGTCATCAACCTCTTTCCACTTCCACTTTCCCGCCGTCCTATGCTTGATTTTTTCAATTTATAGATTAACGTTATTAGGACCCTTAAAATTATGTATAAATTTACTTATCTCTTTTACATTTTGGCTGTAAACCACCTATTAAATACAAATTTAAATAAAAATTATAGATCATTGTTCCAGGTAACACACTATGGGAAGGCACTGTGCCGCTCCTGGTTGCATTAACATCGACGATAGAAATAGATCTAAAAGATTTTCTTTAGAGCTAGGGGTATCATTTCATGTCTTTCCTCTCAAGCAACCGTTAGTGTTAAACGCTTATTTGAAGGCACTACGAAGAACAGATTTCTGCCCCACGAAATTCTATGTTTTGTGCTCAGAGCATTTTACAGAAAACGATTTTGACTTACAGCCGTTCACAGGTAGGTCACAGCAATATATAGCTACATTAAATTTTAGTATAGATCTAGATTCTAGAGGATCTAAAGATAGATCAGACATTCCAGGTTTGTGGACTACATAGAATCTAGATCAGTAGGCCTAGATTGCCAAAGTATAGCACTACTTTGACCTTATGTTTAGTAGATCTAATCATAGTTTAATCATTCCAAATAAAACGTCGATCCGGTTTCCTAGTGTGCAACAATAAAAATCAATTTAAACTGTTGCTTTTTTATGTCCAACTTCTAGATTACAGGTCTAGGAGGCTAGTCTAGGTATAGATTTTAGGTCTAGAAGATCTATCATCTAGATCTAGCTCTATTGGCTATCCAGCTAGGTCAGATCTAGGCCTACTCGTAGATTCTAAACTCTATATCTAGTATAGATTCCACATGATCTAGGACCTAGATCGCTATATTAGCAATTCAATTTCTGTTAGGCCTTTCACGTTGTCACACTAACTAGTGTCTAGTGGCAGTGCTGTTGAAGTAAACAAAATAAAGGTGCAGAGCCTTGAAGTTCCCAGTCAAAACCTACAATCTAGATTTTCATTCTATCTATACACCACTTAGTAAGCCTAATAAAAAGTAATATAGATCTAGATCTATATCTACTTAGTTCTAGATATAATCTAGCAACTAAAACTAGGTCTAGACTAGCTAAGGTTAAAATAATACAAAGGCTGCTTCATGGTCTTTGTATAGAAAATCATCATGATCTAGATTTAGATCTGAATGTGACTGAGCTATAGGTATAGCCTACCAAAAGATTTTAACAACTCCCCTATTTGTAAACTAGATCCAGAACAGCGGCAGTTCTCCCCTCTCTCGCTTTGTTAGCCGCCCGCGCAGCTCGCATGACGATGAAAGGAGGTAGTCCGCCATCTTGTTGTGGGAAGGGCTGCGGCCAGCTCCCCTGCCTAGGCCTAGGGGCCCAGCATTACTCTTCTACATGAAGTAGTATTAAATTAACCAGTGCGCCTCCCTCACACAGTAAAACTTAATCTTTCAGGCTATTTTATTATTATTTTTGCGATAAATTTATGTAATGGTTCAGCAGTATCTGGGCAGGGTCTTATTTTTTTTCTTTAGTAGGATGAAAAAGGAATACTCAATAAATCATATACGATGCATAAAATAATCATAATTATGCAGCAGACCGTAGACGCAAGGACAGGAAAGAAGGACAAATCGATGTTAGAAAATTGGCTGCAAGACTAGGCCCCTATGATATGAAAAATGGCGCGCAGGTTTTTTGGAAATATCTTTAATTTTTTTTTAAAAGTATGCCTAAAAATAGATTTCCTCCTAAAAAGACCTAGACTTTTTTTTTTTAATCTATTTTGGCTTGCGTTAATAAATGAAAAAAAAAACAACAACAATTGATAGACCTTTAATACTAAAACACGCGCAAACTGTAGGCCTAGATGTAATAAAACCAAGTTCCCATTCTCAATCCCTATAACAATCCTGGCGCTTCACAACAACATTTCATGTCAACTAACACCCCCTATAGATTACTATACCTTTATATCAAATGCTAATATCTATTACAGATCAGTCCAAATTATGCAAAATACCAAATGAATTTTTTTTATTGATATCTAGATCTAGATTTCCTGGAATCCGGTCGTATAGAAATTGCCTCTAATTCTGTAAATATTCTATAGGGCCTATAGATCTAGATTTAGGTCTACATGATCTAGATATCATTCTAGATTAATGATAATGCTTATTAGATGTATGGAAAATAGGAATTAATTCCAATTTATCTAGAGGAAGAGTCTGAAGTGGTAAATTTAATCCTTGATAAAGAGATCAACAGTAGTGTTAGACAAGAGGGCGTTTACAATCCCAGCCCACACCAATGTGGCGCCGCGAGATTCCATTGGTCACGGGTATTTGCGTCTGTGTCGGGGCATTGAGCCTACCTAATAGAGACCTTTAGCGCACGCACCGTGTCTCACGACGCGTACGTGAAAATCGGGAAAGCAGATTAAGAAACTATAAAAATAATGAAACCAGTTTCTAAAAATAGAACGTCTGTGGGTCTATTTTTAGAAACTGGTTTCATTATTTTTATAGTAACTCAATCTGCTTTCCCGATTTTCACGTAGGCGTAGTGAGACACGGTGCGTGTGCTAAAGGTCTGTAATTTGATATAATTTAGACGTCGGTCTACAGTCCAGCATGTTTTGTTCAGGGGAAATAAATGTGCGCAAATAATGGATGTTTGAACTTTCATAAATTTTAAAATCACTTAAGTAGCATGATTTGCTTATAGTGGTTGGCCTCGTTTGTAAATTAAGCCTAGATCTAGATCTGTTTAGTAGACTCAAGTGTGTAGATGTATTTTAGGCTATTTCTAGCCAGATTTATGATATTTTTAGGCAATTTAGTTGAAATAACATGTATATAGATGGTAGGGATGGACAAAATGATCTTACATAATTTTACTGTTCATTTTGCTTTAATTATCTTACTATTTATCTATATTTAACCTGTCTATATCGTCTACCGTCTCACCCGTATATATATTTATTCTGTCTATCTAGGTGTCTATACTTTATAGTTCCTATCTCTCTCTCCCTTTTTTATCTCTCTTTCCCAGGCATTTTGGCAGTGAGTTATAAATTTCACATGCGAAGAAAACATAGAATTTCAACAAAATATACAAATTTCAGATGTTCACCGCCGTGAGAGGGGGTGGGGAGAGAGAGCTTTAGATCCTTACTAAAGATACGTGCAATCTGAGTGTTTTAGAATAGTTTCCATGAAAACTCAGATCCTTGTCAACGCATGAAGCCATATTGAGAGACATTCAAAAAGGTTGACTGGTGGTGGAGGCACGTTTCCTGCTTTCTTTACCTTCTAAAGTTGCAATATTTGTTTTTATTTTCTCCACATTGTATGTGAGGACACGCTCCAGACAGCATCACGTACAATTATCTTGGGAATATAAAACAGTTTGCCGCAGGGCGCTTAGGTTCTTGGTGCACGCGCTATAAGTGTTTTTATCCACAACAAGCACCTGTCATTATGTAAAATGGTTAATACTTTGCGTTCACAGCATGATTTAAAATGGAGAGGCAAGGTAGGGAACAATATGAAGTAGGAACTTTATACATTTTTACCATAGACACGTCACTTTTGTTCGTGATTCTGAGAAGATTCTTGCTACATCTTCAAACCGTCACTCGTCTCTAGAGTTTTGGCTGAAGCCCTGCCCAGACCGTCAGTCAAGTCCAATCCTTAACATGGCCGAATGAAAACTATGGAGAACAATACTAAAATTTCATCTGAGGAAACCACGTTGGTTCCAAGTCTAGATTATATCATTTCATTTCAACATCAATAGGAGCGTAAGAATATTTTTCCCTGAAGCTTTGTGTAGTTAAGTTCTCATTGCGATGTCATATTGCCTGGAATAATGAAACTAAACGTAGCAAGTGACTGTACCAGTTTTAGTGACGGCATAAATACTGTATGTCTATCTAGACTTTTTCGTTGGGCATGCATTTTATGCAATTTAATTTCTCCAGATAGACTATAACTCTTGGGTTTAAAGTTGTCGATTTTGACCAATGGATTAGCAAAAGTCACACAGCTCTCCCATCTGGCGTCTCTCTGTACGCTCAAGTTTCGTTTTCTTGCAATAAAAACAGTTAAAATAAATTGCAAGGGTACGAGATGCGAGTGTACGTAGGAACGAGAGATTAAAGGGGTAAGGGTCCGTATGCTACTTGAGTATATCCGTTAGCATTTGTAACAAAAAAGCAGGGCTTTAGGTTTCTTCTAGTTATGCAGTTGCAATGAGGATATTTAAGATTTGTGCGATTGAAAAGTTTGAAAGTTAAAACCCTAGACTGATATGCAGCAAACGTGCTACTATGTTAGGTCCTTTCGATAAACCGACATGCGATTTTCTGAGTACCTTAGTCTTCTCACAATGTGTCAAGTTGTTTTAGAAGCTAATCTCTTTCTTGCCTTTCCGCAGTCAATATTAGGAAAGAAAAGATTAAGGAGAAGAGAGACAGACAAAGATAGAGAGGGAGAGAGAAAGGGAGAGAAAAAGACAGAGAGAGAGAGAGAGAGAGACAAAGATAGAGAGGGAGAGAGAAAGGGAGAGAGAGAGAGAGAGAGAGAGAGAGAGACAAAGATAGAGAGAGACAGACAGACAGTAGACAGAGATCGAAAAGGGCGGGTGAGCGAGCAGCAGCGACCGCCTTTCTATACATCTTTTTTTTTTATAGGCCTCATCCTGCAACAGATCTACCTCTTTTATTGTTAGAACTAGAATTATATTACATCCTTGCTATCTATTTCCCATTAGTTTTGTGCATTCGCGGTGTGGCAAAGAAAGGAAAGAGCCTCCTAGAGCAGAATACGGGGCTATTTGTTGCCAAAACGAAGCCAGCGTCTATGAATTAAACATTGAGAGCATTGTGTAATTCTCCAGTCTTATTTCCCAAGACGGAACGCATTCGTGTCGTTTGATTTCCCTCGCCTACAGAGTCAGCATCCCTGGAAAAGGGTTTTTTCCCATAAACTTCTGCTTGGGCTTTGCAATGTAATTATGTTGGGAAGGACGCTCGTCGAGCGTGCATAGCTTAAATAAACACCTCAATAGCTACAACTTGATCGTGTATTTGCAAAGGAAGTAAGGAGCTTGATAATTTCAAACTTTAAGAGTTGACTGGTTTGTAAATTTATTTCTAATGATATCATAAGTGATCAACAAATCACGACGATTGGATGACACTTTTGATCAATCAGCTGGGCAAAACTTTAGCTAAAAAAATCAAGATGAAAGCAAAAGCGCTTTAAACCCGCCTAACTAGACGATGGGGCTGTTTGTTCTATCCAAAGCCACCGTGGGCACAAAGACAGTGGACCATACGTCAAGGAGGAAACCACAAACCAAAGCAACATTTGGCTTGGAGCTCTGTGGACCTCTTTTAGGTGCATCATCACTTAGACATAGGCGCAATGGATTTTAGACGTTGGAGGTAATCTGTTGAAAAAAGTAGAAAGCCTAAAATATCATCCTTCTGCTTTTTTAAAAATTAGCATCGTGAAAAAGTGCTTGTTTTTAATAACTTATGAATTTAAACATTTTAAAAGAATTGTAAGTGCACACAAAAAATAGGCCTATATTGCCTATGATTGAGCCACTGTAAAATGGCGTAGATAAAGATACGAAGACAACAAACACATAGCAATAGACTGCAATCAAAACTGTTTTGTTTTTGTTTGTTTGTTTTTTGTAATTTTTTTTTATCTCAGTTTCGTGGTTGCCGATACTTTATTGATTATAAATATGATTATAGCATTTTAATTAATAAATTCGTTAAAACTCTTCTTTTCATTTTCTACAAAACACGCAAAGTTAATAAACGTTTTTTGGTTGTCTGTAGCAAGCTGTGAGCACCGAGGTGCGTGCATTCATTTTAGTTCCCAATTTAAAAAGAGTTTAATTTTAACGGTTTTGCTACGGCATTGTGCTTTCATTTTCTTGTAACAATTCTAGGCAGCATTCTTGTATATTTTTTTCTCCTCCTATAAATATAGAACTAGGCTCCATTTTCTAAATTCGTTTCCATTACGTGCCTTTTTTATCGTTCATCGTTTTTTTATTTTTTTATTTTATCTTTATTAATATTTGATGAGTTTTGAAGGTTTGTGTCGCCATACAGCCAAAACTACTGAATTCTGTCTAAAGCTGGCAATTGTTGCTACGAAGATTTAAGTTTATCACAAGATGTCTAATTGAAGCATGTCTTTTTATATAAAACCTTCAATAGTTCTTTTTTGCTTACTTTTTACAACTTTTCTTTCGTTTTTTTTTTTTCACAACCCAGACTTTTTTTTACCAGATGAGAAAACTGAGTCGGGGCCTCTAGAGCAAATAAATATATTGGCTCCCAAAAATTCAATTTTCTAATCAACAGAGGCAAAGACAAAGTTACTAAGCCAACATGGCATTATTCTGCTTGACTTTTACTAAGTTTTAGAAGCTCTTAGAATGTTTATCTTTTAAGATTTCACTTTGATTTTGATCTAAATCTAGATTGAGCTGCTATTTCATGTAAATCCCACACTCCTCAAAAACATAAAACATACAAATTATCCTTTTACTTTAAACTAAAATGTCTAGATCTAGAAGATAAAGAGCTATGAATACACCAAGACTCAAGTAAAAAAAAACTAAATGTAGATTAGATCAAGTCGCTAACTAAAAAGAAGAACGCCACATTACAGCATCTTTTTTTTTTAAATCTATGCATTGAGAAATCTAGAATAGATTGATCTAAAATCTAGATCTAGATTTTGAAAGTGAAATAAATAAAATCCTAGATCTACCTTTTTATTTTTTACAGATATCTATACTATTCTCTTGATCTAGAATACCCAGGCAACACATTATCCATGTGTGCGTACACCAAGGTGTCAACCTCCAACACCACCGCATGCCAACCAAAAAAAACTCGCGTGCCAATCAATGTTTTATACAGCAAGGATCTGTCTGGAAAAACTCGCCGTGTAATTCAATGTTTTATGTTTCAAGGCCTCCAGACTATGCGACATCAGAGAACTGCAGGCACAACCAAAAAAATATTAGGTCTTGAGGGAAAAAATCCGTTTGATCATCAAAGGTTCTTTACATTAAATTTGTTTCCATTTTTTTTTCAGTTAGAAAGCTAAAAAAAAACAAAAAAACCTTCCATCTAATAATTACCTTAATAGCAGCTTTTTTATTTGCTTTTATATGAACGGTGTTAGACAAAAGTAAAGCGAAACATCAAACTGTCTCGGTACCATGGGAGACATGTTACATTTTTAAACGTTAAATGAACCACTTAGAGAAATTTGTGCTTTAAAATTAAACTGACTTTTTTAATGTTCTCGGTGTTAAGAAGAGAGCACCCACAGCCTTGCCACTAATACTACTGTCTAGTACTACTATTACTACTACCACTACTACTACTACTACTACTACTACTACTACTACTACTACTACTACTACTACTATTACTACTAATACTACCACTACTACTACTTCTATTACTAGACCTACTACTACTACTACTACTACTACTAATACCACTACTACCACTACTACTACTACTACTACTACTACTACTACTACTACTACTGCCACTACTACTACTTCTATTACTAGACCTACTACTACTACTACTAATACCACTACTACTACTTTTAATACTACTATTACTACTTCTACTACTACTACTACTACTACTACTACTACTACTACTACTACTACTACTACTACTACTACTACTACTACTACTACTACTACTGCTACTATTATTATTGCTACTGCTATTAACACTACTGCTTCTACTCCACCGCTACTATTATTACTGCTCGGCCTACTACCATTACTACTGGTTTCCGTTTATTAGCCTCCTACTAGTACTACTACTACTTCCAGTTTTATGACTACTACTACAACTACTACCACAACTAGTACAATGTAGTCTCACAAGGCTTTGCTTATTAATAAAGAGCATTTTTTATATAGTGCTTACCCACTAATGTGCTCTAAACGCTTTACATGGGTCCCCCGACAGGCCATTCCCAACTAAAGTACCTTCTGAACCCACAGAGTAACAGCAAGTTAAGCGCATCACTCTAGCATTCTGACAAGATCTTTCACTGCCTATAGTCGGGTACTCGTTATGAGTGAGGCGAAGAAATATGTGTAAATAGCCTTTCTCAAGGACTAAACGTCGACCTGCCGAAAGCAGGACTCGAACCCCGGACCTCTCGATCCGAAAGCCGAGCGTCTACCACTACACCACGACGCCACCACCATTATTGTGGTGTCTTGGTCCTATGATGAAACCAACGAAACAAAATTCACGCAATACCTAGGCTGGATCCAGACCTTATCTAGACTAGATGCATTGGTCTTTGTTTGCCTTTTCAAATCTAAATCTAGATAT
>BMAT01013936.1:39488-54679 GCA_019649035.1 Elysia marginata | reverse complement strand
CATTTTAAAGGTTATTTATTGCTTTTTCAACTTAAAAGAACGCTACGTCCGTCGGTGGCCTCTGAGAACGAGGAAATTAGATTAAAACAAAAGATCCTCGAAAAAGATTTTATGAAAACAGGATACCATTGGTAAAATTCCACAATGCAAATTATACAGCAATTTTGACCACATTTTTACATACCTGTTTAAGAGATAAATCTTTAAAATTGAAGTACAAATCAAGACAGGCTCTGGCTAATAATGTGTGTGCCCCCCTTGGGCTTCCAGTACAGCAGCACATCGACGTCACATCGCTGATACTAGAGTCTGTAAAAATGTCTTGGAATAGCATTCCAGTGCCTTCGTAAGGAATGTTCAAGATCATCAGCGTTTTGAGGTCGATGGTCTTGACAGTCCAGTCTCCTCTGCAAGTAATCCCACAAATGTTCGATTGGATTAAGATCCGAAGAAAGTGCTGGCCATGCAAGGACGTTGCTTTGCTCAAGAAACTGTTGAGTGTATCTGGCTGTGTGAGCTCTTGCGTTGTCTTGTTGAAAAACAATATTTCTATGCATGGCGGTGTAAGGCACCACGTTAGTCTGAAGCACGTCTTGCACGTATGTTTGCGCAATTATCGCCCTCTATTGTGGAAAAAAACTGGCCCAATCCTATCTTTGTAAGACTTAGTGATAGCACCCCACATCATCATAGATGCTCCACCCCACCTGCCGTGTTCCCTAACGCAATCTGCTTGGTATCTTTCACCGCTTCTTCTCCATATACGTACACGGCCATCAGCATGGTCAATGGAGAATCGAAATTTGTCACTAAATACGACACTTCGCCATTGGATGCGATCCCACGCTTCATGTTCCGGGGCCTTTAGCGTACGTTGGTGTCGGTGACGCTGGGTCAGGATGGGGCCGATGTATGGGCGACGAGCACGTCGGCCACAGGTAGATAAACGTCTTCTTATTGTGTTTGCACGTATACGTTGATTATTTCTTCCTCTTGTCTGACGTGATGAAGCTGAAGCTGAAAGAAATCTGTTGTTGATACGATTTCTGACAAGGTTTCTGTCTTGTCACTGCGTAGTGTACCTAGGCCTCCCAGAACGGGGCCGATCACTCACCGTATTCGTCTCATGTAGACGTTGTCTGAGTCTGAAAATCGTCGTCCTGTTTACATTCATACGGAGGGAAACTTCACTGATAGGAAGACCTGCTTGGAGCAGTCCTAAAGCACGATGCCGATCCACTTCAGATAAGCATGGCATTTTGTAAAAATGAAATCGTTTAATTCTAAAAATGGCGAATAATTATTGGGCACCTTGTAAGGTACCCATGTGTGTAATTTTGAGAATCTCGACCACGTGGTTTTTCTACACGCACGGATTTTACATTTTTTACAGGGTATTCGAATATCGCTCACCTTGACTGGCAAACCACGCACGGGACTCGGGAGTGTGCTTGAACTCATGTTCAGATGTGATACTACTCACAACACACAAAAAATCAACTCACCAACCTTTCATTAAAGCGTGCATGGGCGCGAGAATAAGAAATGTCATGTTGCGTTTCTTTTGGCGCTCAGTATAATGCATTTTAATAGTAAGCCTAGTCTCTTCTTATAGCAGCATCGGCACCCACCGCCATGCCACTTAGAGAAACAAATCTTATAAAATACCATGTCGCCACTACTATTACTAATTTTTTACTCCACCGCTACAACAACAACAACTACTACTACTACTACTACTACTACTACTACTACTACTACTACTACTACTACTACTACTACTACTACTTCTACTACTACTATTCCGCTACTACGACTACTAGTACTACTTCTACTACTTCTATTCTACCGCTACTACTACTACTACTACTTCCAGTTTTATTACTACTACCAACACTTCCTCTACAATGTAGTCTCACAAGCCTTAAATCATTGCGATGTCTCGCTCCCATGATGAAATAGAAGTTTTTCAAAGTAATCAGTGTAAGTAATACGTTTCGTGATTATTTATAGTATTATTTTCAGAATCAGAATGATCTCGCGGGGTGACAGATAATAAAGACAATGAAAATCTCAACAGGGTTTAAAGTTGGACACTTCATAATGACACAGTAATGATAAAGGATCATCTTATTATTTCTAACGTAACTTAATCTTTTTTATCTATAGCTTCAAGATTCATATCAATTTTGGTGAGATGACTTCCATTGTTTTTGTCTGGTAAAGTGTTATAGTAGACACGTCTTCTTTTCTAACTCGTGTAATTCAAGTAGCCTATGGTTCATTTGTTTGTTGATTGTTGAAAGACGAGCGAAAATCGTTTTAAATGATTTTAGGAAAGCCTCTGAACATGAGTGACAAAGATTTACGAAACTCCAAACATCAAGGAACAAACACATGGAAAATGTATGTGTCTTGCAACCAGTGCCAACGAGCTGGATATATAACTATAAAAAATTTCCCATTACATATACAGCATTGATATGTTGAAGTACAGATTTTTTTCTGACCTTCCAAGCGTTCATTCATAATGGCATTAAAAATCACGACTTTTGGATCTATATATGAAAAAAAAATCTCTTGATCTAAAATTTTAGAAACCCCACATATTTGAACTAGTTGCATAATACATCGCAATTCTCGTATAAGTGTAAAACGTCAGCTCATTTAATTAGGAGTAGAATCAGAAGGGAAAAATGTTTTACATCTCCAGCTGCTTAAGTTACAAGCCAACTACGGTACATTATCATCACTGGTTTATTCAAATTATTATAGGTAAAAGAATAATGGATTCTTTCACAAAATTACATTTGTTGTTACAGGAACGCTGCAAATCCACTTTGTATTGCCCAAAACCCCATCAATTTTGACTGCATTTAATGTGTGAAGTTTCAAAGTAGAACGGGAATAAAGTCGTCTCAAGAAAATGGTTTTGAATTTCGTTTAAACGACACATTATTTTAATCGTTTATAAGAGTGTTAAGAAAACTAAGTTGAACCAGAGATAGTTCAAGTAGAGATATTTTACTTTTTTTTCCTTCTTCCTTTGTATTAAGACGATTGTTGGGTTTTGCCATTTGTAAATACTGTCGTTCTGCCAATTTTTATATAGGCCTGATTATAATTTACTTATATGATATGGTTTTTACCTAAATGTTTACTGCAGTTTTGACCGCATTTCATTTTTTTAAAATGTTTAGTTACTATTTTGTCTTTTGGTGTAGATATTACTTAAGTTGGAAGATTTGTTAGTGTTACCAATTAAAAAAAAATAAAATAAGTGCATTTTCATAGAAAATTCATGGGAAGTTAGGACTTAGATATGTTTTAAGTCCAATTGACTATAGTTTTGATCTCAAAACGCTCTTTAAGTAGTTTCCATCTACAAATTGTTTGCTGTATTTAGCATTTCAGTAAACATTTTCAGTGATTCATTGTAAAGAAAAAAAGATTAGATATTCTGTGCGAATTATAAAGGGCACTAAAATCTCAATTATTAGAACAATACAAGTGATATGAAAAGTCATTGAAATCAGTAATTACAGCAAAACATGTGCACCAAGCGATTTACTTCACGGTTGAATCCACTTAAGTTAAAGGGATACTCTTGCTTAAAGTCAACACTGTTTTGCAATCCAATTTTATAGTTCTTTATAACAATGTAATGGTTAAAAGCTCAAAGTCAACACATTTTTTTTGGTACCGAGGTGTTGACTTTATCAGGATTGCACTGTAATTATCCTCCATGAAGTTTATCAATAAATGAGAAGTAAAAGATAGGTCAGTTAATTTGAAGACGTTTTTCTAGATGGTTTTTAAATTGATATTTAATTTCTTCAAAGATTCAATATTATAATTATTTTAAAGTCTGAAATAAGAATGACTGGTAATTCGTGCATCAAACTCTCAAATTCTCAAATGCAAGTTGTTGCAAAATGGCCTAAAAAGAGGAAACATAAAGAAGAGCTACCACTGAGACAGTAAATACAACGAAACAAAACAGATTTATAATACAATGAAGCAAACACTTTGTTTGTGTAATTTATAAATTATTACGAAGCTCAGTTGTGACCAGTTCAAAAAAAATATTGACATTCATGGACAATACGATTTGTAAATGGCTAAAATCATCAATCAGCAAGAAGTATATACTAAATTAGGACATAATGTCTAGATTGTTAAACTTTGGTGTTAAACACCAGTTTGTTAATTATAGAAGTTGAAACATGTAACTTCATTGTAGGACATCTTTTGAGGGACTAAAAGTCCTAAAATTTAACCATCTGGCAAAGGTTTACTTGAGACAGAGTACTAAGGATGACAATTAATGAACTATTATTAACTACATGTACTAACATGAATATTTGGAAGTGTGTCAAATATTAAGAGTCTTTAAAATAAAACACAGGTAAAGATTTATTTCAATCAGACCTAACAAAAATAAGTTAGATTTTATTTGTAATAGTTGTCAGACTCTTACTCTTAGAGTTAGACATGGAGGTCTTGATGCAGCCTACGATCTAGATGTAGACCTAATCTTCAATTTAAGTCTAAAAAGCTTAATTACATTTTCAAAATCAAGCTTTTAATATCATTAAAATTATGTCATGATGTAAAAGTTCTTTTCCAATGATAATCATGCTCAATATTCTTATCAAAATCTCTTCAACTTAGGCCTTACTCTGAGGTAAGCCCACACAGTGCAAGGCACGGTACTCTTACCGTTTCCTCTCTCTCTACCTCGACAGTAAAACATATCTCTATTTGAAAAGTTCTCTCTCTGGTTNNCTGTCACATGGCTAGATTTAAAAAATGAGTTGTTTCCTTTGAAAGTGCTGCCTATTTGCAGATTGCACTGGGAATTCTGAAAGTGTTACGTGCAGATGTAAGACAAAAGTTTTTAAAAGAACTTCACACTTAAGGTGGCGTATCGTTTCGTGGTATATGGACACTCAGTTTGTATACTGAGGTCTGGGTTACAGCCCCTGGTTCTGCAGGTTGATGAGAAAAGCTGATTACTCACATTTCTTTAGGTGTTCATTGAGTACCCAGCTATGGGCAGTGACAGATCTTATCAGCGTCCTAGAGGGAAGCACTTTAACTACTGCTTGTCTGTGAGTTTAGAGGGTAATGTGGTTGGTAATGGCCAGTCACGGAAACCTTGTTAACAAGGCCATTTAATGCTTAAAAGTGAACCACAGCATTATGAGGGACTGTCATAAAAAGGTGATACTTAGAGCATGTTGCCTGTATGAGGGACTGTCATAAAAAAGTGATATTTTGCATGTTGTACGAATAGTAAAGAGCGTTTTTATATAGCTCTTATCCACTGATGTGCTCTAAGCTCTTTACAGGGGTTCCCCGACAGGCAATTCCCAACCAAAGTACCTTCTGAACTCACATAGGAGCAGCTAGTTAAACGCATCACTCTAGCATTCTGACAAGATCTTTCACTGCCTATAGTCGGGTACTTGTTTAACGCATGAGTGAGGCAAAAAAATGTGTGTAAAAAGCAGGTCTCAGACCCCTACCCTCTTGATCCAAAAGCCGAGCGTCTACCACTAGACCACAACGCCACACGAATAGTGGCCTGACTAGATTCCGCTGCATTTCTTTAACATCTCGCATGCAGAGAATTTTTTTTTAAATACTTTTTTGAAGGTCACTTTTATTTAGCTTAAATTTCATCAAATGATTATTTTTTTTACGGTATGGGTAGCAACTGGGCACTGGAAGACTAAAATACCCAATGCATATTACTAAATAAACAGAAACGTATCAGACTAGTGGAACAAAGCGGAAATATTAAGTGACAAAGAAAATGTAAACAGATTGTAAATGACTGATGAAAAATAAAGCTGAACATGGTGCAAGACTCTTTTTTACAATAAGTATGACAATTTAACAAGCCATCAAACCCCTCTAAAGTCAGACATGTATGCTAGTTTTGCAATAGGTACAAAACATTTCATTTTTTTATAATTTAATGAACCTACTATTCGTTTGGTTTTTTTTTAAGAACTTTTTTATTTTATCATCCAGATACAGGCTTCAAATAAAACACAAATTTCCTGCCAAGGAAAAAGAGCTGGACCCAATTTAAAAAGTGTGAAAAACCGAATAACTTTTGTGAAAGTTAATGTTTCCATCTACTGGTATCATCCTGAATGTTTACAAAAGTTTTTTTATATTTTTAAAAAATTCTCTGCAGATATCTAGCCAATGCATACAGCTTCATTTGAAGTGGCAGCAGAGATACCTAAGTCTGACTGCCTATAGAACTAGATAGATCTATCTAGATTCTTAGTCTATACTAGATATAGAGCCCATAACCAACCTAGATCTAAGCTGTTTTATGGGAAGGTGAATTACAAGAATTAAAGAAGACTCAGCACAGCTGAAATTCCACTGTGAAACTATATCAATGGCCTAGCCGAAGACAGACTAAGCAATTAATAGTCAGACTCAAAACTAAAACAGGACTAGGTTATAAATAGAAGGAAGGCTCAGGTTAGTCTGGGAGAAGGTTAATTGTTGCAGCCTACAATAGCGTGAGTAATGTCCCTTGCACTTCTCAGCAGATTGGTGCTGAATTCCACGCTTTCTTTTTAATTTATTTAAAACCGCAATAAACAAAAATTAGCTGAAACCCTATATTCAGAAAAAGGCTGAAATCAGCAAAAAATCTAAAAGATTTACGTCCCTGTGTAAAGACACTGAAAAAAGTTTGTTTACAAGAACTGAAATAAAACAACAAAAAACTTAATGGCCAGGGTTTGTAGAATGGGCAGCAAAGGTAAATCAGAACTGAAGTCAATGCAGGTATTTCATGTCTAGTTTTAAACTGAAAATAATATGACACAAATAGCAATTTGAAAAGCAATAGACATAACATTTAGCATTTGATTGTATAAAGAAAAAAATCACAAAACTTGTTACAGCAGCAACTAAAACTACAAAAAAAAAACACTCACACACAAACCAAGCAAACCACACAGGGAAAATGTTTTTCCAGTTATCAGATTTACTGCACATAAGACAATCATGCTCATCTTGAACTCTCGTTGCTAGGCAAGACTGGGGTATATAAACATTGCTTCTAAATGATACAGCTGTATAAAAAAATAGTCAATACATTGTATGTTTTGCCTTATTTCTAGACACTCATAGTCATATCGGGTAATGCATAAAAAAAAACATTTTTTGAGCATGCAATTTGAGAGATTTAGACAGGGACGGTCATAGAAAAATATAAAGGTTGATCTGCTAGAGTACAGGCTGATGACTTTCCAGGCCATAGGGAAAAAGAACAAAGGAGAAGAAGACGAGAGAGAGACATAAAGGCAGAAGCAGAAAGGGAATGGAGACAAAGAGGGGGGGGTGGAGGGGAGGAGGGGTATTTTAGTGCAAGACAATGACGTGCAAAAAGAGCTGGGTTACAGTTGCATGAGGCCTTAAAATGACCTGCAACTCTACAAACTGAGGCATGTGTTTAAAGAAAACCCTACTTTTTCAAAGACAGGTGTTCTTCAACAAGTTACTAAGCCTTAGTTATGGCGAGAGTATGAGAGTAAAAAAAAAATTGTTCCATTCAGAAATACCTGTAAATTATTTTGGAATAATTTCGTTTCATCTAAAACATATAACTTGTGATTTCAACATAGAATTGAAAAAAAATGCTAATTCTGTGTAACATCAAATACTCAATATGAGTAGAAGGAAACATCTGAGAGAAAATAAATCACAACATTTGAAAGTGAAGACTTTTTTTTCTTCATTATTTAAATTAAAAATGAACCCTATCACTTAAAAAACTGTAAATATAATTTCAAATAAATTTTTTTTAATAAAAGTGACTTGATAAAGAATATTATAGTTCATAATACCAGCACCTTGAAGTGTCAACGTTGTGACAGCCATTTTTTCCAGATGGGCTCTGAACCATTTGATTCTGATTCCGGATTATTTGCACTCTCACACTAGTGATTTTTTTTTTACATGACTGCTCACTCAAGAAGAATATCAAACACAATAGTATGTGGGCCTATTTTGGAGACAATTAAAAAAGACATGTAGACATATTTTCATCGCTATAACTATGCAAAATAGCAAGTTTAACATTTATTTCTACAGAATGGCACATCAGGAAAAAAAATGTATTTAGTATGCATAATCTCAGAAGTTTTTAGAGAGGAGTACCAGATTAAACACACATATAGGCTGTATATATTTATACATATAATTCAACGTAGTGCCAGGGACGCAAATGTCGACATATCCATTTCCTCAATCTTTTCACTTGGAGGCCGATACCTTGAATGTTAACATGATACCAAAATTCTGAGATCTCGATCGTTGACTGAGATAATATGAGAAACAATCGTCAATTGAGGTGGCCTTAGGTCCCTGCCACCAGTAGCTTTTCAGGTCAACTTTCCCTGATCAAGCATCCCAGTGTCTAGACAGTAGATAGACAGACACCCCACACTTGGGACAGTTCTCACAGCCAGTGCTCTAAAGTACTATTTGTCGAGATCAGCCAGTGGTCTAAAGTACTGTTTGTCGAGATCAGCCAGTACGGATATGTTTTTTATATATATATTTTTGTCGCAGGGCGCGATGTATCAGGTCAGAAGGTGACTGCAGGATGATGAAGGCCAACTGCTGATATGAAACCCTCGACATCTCAACATATGCAACTGGTATGAGGGTGTTAACATTGATAGAAGAAGGATTATTGCCCTGCCCTCCTGCAAGGTTACAATAAAATGAAAATTCAATCTATTGACAGAACAGCATACACTGGCTGAAGTTTTCAAAATGTCACAAAACAAGAAAACCTTTTTAATGATTGTTCACAGCAAGCTCAGGCCTTCTATTTCCTGACTCTGCTAAGTGTCAAGAATAAAACATTTGCCTTTTCTTCATAATGAAGCCAAACTTAGTTTGTATAATCTGTTTGTGGCTTTGGTATCCACTGATCAGCACTCTTACAGGTTTGCATTGGAAAAATCTCAGACTTTCATATAAAATGGCACCATAAAAATGTACAATAGTTACGTAACAAAAAAAGATCGAAACTATACAAAAAGAGATAATTTTTTTGAAGCTGTGCAAGAGAAGATTTTAGAAACAACAAATAAAACAAAAGCGATTATAGTCAAGTCCATATATTATTCAACCTGGATAGTTTCAAAATTTGCTCAAATTAAAATATATTTAATTTTTTTTCAAAAGTACAATTCAAATTTTAAACAATTGGAAGTTAAGTTTTGTTTCCCCTAGCCTAAAAATATCCAAACTGAACTGTATGCCTAAAAAATTTGAAAGATTTGACCAATTGAAAACATTTAAATTGACAACTTTGCTACTTTATGTTGGCCCATAGAAATCCTTGTCTTTTATCTTTTCCATATGTGTTTCTTTTGTGAGTATTCTAGTCTCTAGCCTTTCCTGCTTAGGTTCTGCAAAAATTCATGTATCTGATTTTTAAAAAGTTGAGCCATAACTGTGGTTGTTTTAGATAAATATGCAACTTGCTTACAAAAACCAAAAGCGGAAGCAATGCCTGAGTAAAGGGCAACATAAAATGCACACACAGCTCTAATTTGTTTCATATATTTCTCTCAAACTGGCATGATAGAGAACAGGTCTTGATTAAAGTACATTAGGTGTAAAAATTTACTGCATCACAAAGTTAGGCCTACTGAAATAGCACTTATACAAGCAACTCCGCTAATACTCCAGCCTATAGTAGGCCTACACACAGCATACACACACATCTGCAGTGCAGACACATTCAGCTATTGTACTGGGAATATGGTATAGAACCACAGTACAGCTGGTGGATTAATAAAACGTTCCCTCATCCTACGTATCTGTATTGTTATCTAATCATTTTTAGATACAGTTTGTTTCTCTTTTTTTGGCTTTTTTTTTAAATTTTTTGGGGATAGCACTTTTTATGATGAAAAGTATTTTACATGTGAACCAACTTTGTGAAATTCTAATTGCTGCAGAAAATCTTTCCCTAATTTTCTCTTAGAAGATAAACAAAAAGAAATAGAAATCTCTGAGATTAGAGCTTTCAAACTGGCAGATTTGCTTAATTTTTTAGTTTTTTCTGTGAAGAAAGTGCCCTTTAGAGTGTCAATCTGTGGTGTCATACACCAGTCTATTCTAGAGCTTGAAACATGTCTTCATGGTAGGACATCTTGAGAGGGACTAAGATTTACCATGCTGGCTGAGATTCTTTTCTGATTGAGTACTGAGGGAGATACCTATCATTTTCTCACTATTACAGTTGCAAGTGTTTAAACTCTTTAAAGATCGCATCAACTGACTATGCATTGATCGGGTGGGTTAAGGTTGGTCCCATCAACTCACTATTCGTTACTTCCAGCAACAACCACAAATTCAGCTCATCCTTTTTTTATCAAAACCATATTTTTTTTAATGTTTACATATTTTGCTTCCATTTGAGTACTTTCCTTCCTGTTTTTGCTTCTTTGAATTTCGAGTTGCCTGAAGATAGACAACAGCAATGGGTATTGTTATGTTCCTAATTGGATATAATACTATGGTATTACGACAACTTTCGTGGTCTTTTTTACTGTTTTTTTATAAATATAAGAGAAAAAAAACTAAACACATATTAACATCAAGCTTAAAGTAGAAAAAACATTTGCAACATTCCACTTTTAGTTTGAATCTAGACAACACAATAAATAAAATGCTAACATTTCACATTTTTTTTTTAATTTGTTTCTTTTTATAATAATATTGTACTGAACAAAGCCAAGTTCTTGAAATTTTGTAGGCTGGTACCCATTATGAAAGTTGTTTTATAATTCAGTTCTCCTAGTTAGCTGGAGATCCTCTGATGTTACACGCCTATTGCCAGTTCTGTGTGTTTTTAAAATTGCTTTTGAAGACAATGTTTAGACACAACTCAAACCTCTGCTACCCAGAAAAAACTTTTACGAACCTGTGCAGCTACTCTTTTCTCAAAATTGAGTCTCTAAAACATTTAATTCTATAAAGTTCTACACAACGATAAGAATAGCAACCTTACATTTATACTGAACACAGTTGACACGATTGTCCATTCTGTAATTCTTTCTTTCTTACACGCTCTCTTGCCATGTTTTCAAAACATTCTTTTGTATGATAAACATTGAGCTATAATCTCTCTTGCTCGAACAGTCATCAACTGTTGTATGTGTCGACTCGTTCTGTGACCCTATTTGTTTGAGTAAGTTTTGATCTCATATTGTCAATAAAGAGACGAAACCAATGCGGCTGATTTTTGTATTGCTGTTGACGCTCCCTGTAGAGGGCAGAGTATTTCTTCATTGCGGGACCCCACCCAGGCGCTGGTGTGAGACTAGAGCGCACTCGCTGTGGAGGAAGAGTGGGGTTCACATTGTCAGATGTGACGGTGTATTCTAGCAATTGACATGGAAGACGTTTGGTTGAAGATATCTAACATCTCTTTATCAGAACTCTTGTGTCAAACATGAGAACTTGAGATTGAGAAAATGCCATTTCAAACTTGTTTTATCACAGAAACATCTTATAAAACGAAAGAGAGAGAGAGATAACATTTCATTTCTTTAATAGGTGTACTTAGAACCTATAGTAGAGTACTTTACTATATATTATATTAAATGTAACTATAATATTAATAGGTTAACAGTGCACCTATTAAAGTATAATATTTTTTATGTTAGAATCTGTTAGCCTGACTGAGCATTACTTATTTTCAATACATGTATTTTTGTGACTTTGTATTGACTGAATAAACTTAATTGAATTGAATGAGCAGCTGCTACATATTAGGAGAAAAAATGCTTTAACCTTGGAAGAGTTTAGTTAGCTGACCGGCCTTGAAACTCATACTTCCTGGGTTGGTTTTCTCAAAGTAGACATAAAGAAAGAAAAAAAAAGGTAGCAGGGAGGTATTTGGAAGTCATGACTTAGTTGTGGTCCTGTCCCCTTAGAATGTCAGCAGTCAAAGGGGAAAATACTTGCAGACTCCCAAAATGTATCTTAATATTTACCTGTAAAAAGGATCCCTGCTGTTGCCTGAGAGCTATGATCATTCCCACAGGTATTGGCACCATCGGGATAAAAGAGATGATGAATCCAATGACATTGGCCCATAAAGGGAACACATAGCCATCATAGACTGGAAGACTATACTTTACTAGTAAGAAAATGAAGACGCTCTGAAACAAATGATTGCGTAAAAAAATTAACGTGGAAACATAAATAATGAGGGGTTTTCGATAACTCAGTATATTGCAAATCAGAGCTACACCTCCGAATATACCATGTTGTAAACCAAAAGTTGATGAATGGCTCTCTATGTAAAAATATTATGCATATTTTTACAAAGATAAAGAGAAGTTTTTCTCGATTTTCTCTAATAAAACTTTCAAACTGCAAATACTAAGTTTTGGGAAACCATTATTCAAATGATCATCAAGAAGCAAATTACATTTGTTTTGTGTCCAGGGTGAATAAGTCAGATGTTGCAATTTTCATTTTCAAAGACATTGCTATTTTGAACAAACCAATTTTCTAAGCTTCCAAATGCCAAGAAAATTTTTAATTCATTTAAGTAATCAATATATTGCTGAAAATTGTTTAAACTTTTGTTCATGAAAACTATAGCAAAAGCAAGAAAATAATAGACGGTGAAACAGCATCTTGTCAACAACAAGAATTTCCAACTTTTGACTCATCCACTCTGGATACGACACATTTTTACTCCAATTTCACTCATTAATGACACGCACCAAACTTTAAAAATTACCAAAAATAGTTTAAACATGAATACAAAGTTGATGTATCAACGCAAGATTACGATAAAGCAAGTCAAACAAGTATTCAGGATGGCACTGAATTACATAGCTTCAAACTGAAGCAACTTTGACAGCATAACCTAAATCTACTATGTTAGGAGTCAGCAAAAATAAGATTCTTATAAAATGGCTATCAAAGCTTACTTACTGCCTTGTTAAAACGTTGCACCATATAACATGTCTGACCTTACAGGAAAATATTCAGTTGTGTGAAAAGTTTTGAATTTCAAATGTCAAACACCAGGAGAAAATGGAAAAATCAAACTAAACTATGTAAAAAAAAACAGAAAGCTTCTAGCTTTGACAGTTTTGTTTAATAAAAAAAAATTTCGGCAGCTATTCTGTTTCAGATTTGAAAGATTTCTGCTGATCAGCTGATTTCATGCAAGTTTCTGTGGTGACATAGCTGTAAAATATTGAATAAGAGCAAGATACTAATCCAATTCTTCCCTTCATTTAAACAGAGCAGATATCCTGGAAGAGGCCATCAATATTAACTCACTTGCCCCTCTGCTATTTTTAGATCAACAACAGTTCCTGCCTGGCAATTTTTATGTATTTTCATGAATTTCTCCACAAGAAAGTCTTCACTTATTTAATAGAATTTTTTCAGCACATATATAGGCTTAATGATTACTTGAACAAAACAAAAAAAATATAATACGCCAGTTCATTCCTTTTTCATGACTTTTTGCCAAACCCTCAAAATTGGAGGCTTAAGTAAAAGTTGTAAAATTTGAAAAACTAAATTGATGGAAGTAATCAATAACAGTGATTTGTACTCAAATTGTGAACACAAGTGTACTTCAGCTCTTGCTGAACTAATTTTATTTGAATTTTTTTTTGTTGTTGTTGTTGCCTAAATCTAGTTTTGAAGCTGTTTGAGCAACTATTTCAGAAGTATATATCTACATCTAAAACCAGACAAACTGGACAAATGTTGTACCAGCATTATACATGGTGTTATCACAGTCCAGCAAAGTCTCATCAGAATGCCGGGTCGTTGGCCCATCATCATCTGGATGTCATCGCTGAAGCGGTCGATGCCTGGTGTAGAGAAGAACATTTATTATGATTTGTTGTGAGCTGTTAAAACAAGTGACGTTTTGCTTCCAGTCAAAATAAACTGGATGTGATATCAAATGTGTTCATTTGATAAAGCAAATTCTAAATAAAAAGTTGTATCCCTATTTTGTTATATGTTTCTGAGAAGTACAAGTTGTCAAAAGATATGTTATTCTAATCTCATCTCGGATATTTCAAAGATAGCTTTGAAGGTGATCAATTCAAAGTATGTTCATATTTTCATTTACATAATATCTTACGATGGTCAAAATTGAAAACTGCAGCATTAAGTCTAATTTTTTTTATCCCATTTCTTTACATTAATAAGCCAAATTTTTTGCCATCAGATGCCACTGTTTTTCAGCTCACCTTCAGCCAACCAAAGTAAAAGGGATAGATTTATTGCAGGTTTTCTTTGCCTTAGCTTAAAATGTGCTAAAGTAAAGAGTGCAATACAGGTAAACAACAAATAAGGGCTAACATTAATTCCACCTAAAACTCACAATACTATACAATTAACTATGAAAATAAGCCTTACAAAGATACCAACAGACTGAAATGTGTGCAAGATTACTATGAATTCATTGCAGTAAATGGAAAAAAAACAATTCCAAGCTTGAAAGAAATAATGATTTAGTTAGAAGGCATATCTTTATATTAAGTTTTTCATACAAATAGTTGAAAAAATCGTATTTAATTTATTGTATAAATTAAAGATATAACTCATACAAATGTAAAGCTGAGGAAGATTCAGAGAATATTGAAGGTTTCTGAGATCTGAAAGGCAACTCTTTTTTATTTTTAAAAACTTTCAAGTGATTTATCTCAGGAGAAAGCAATCAAAATTTACATCTTTGTATGTTTCAATTAAATCTTTAAAAAAAAGTGTTAGGTGGTTAGGTGAGACTATTAAAAATTTGTTGATTTTATTTGTAAGAACTGAAATACATGTGAGTAAATGTACAGCAAAACTTGGAACAGTACCATAGATCCATCCGATGACAGCACACTCTATGAGAGAAGTGATCACCACACAAAACGCTGACACAAACCAATCTAGGAGAGTGAACACATAGATGCCACCCTGGAATTACAAAGATACAAGTATGAAGGATCTTATGAACAATTCCACTTGCCTTCTGCTTTAGTTTTATATCTGACTGCCGCTCATTTAAAAAACAAGAAAATTTTAAGTTTTAGAGATTATTCATAATTTTTTTTTTATAACAATGCTATTAATGCAGGGGGGGGGGGGGG
>BMAT01013935.1:14706-24944 GCA_019649035.1 Elysia marginata | reverse complement strand
CTTGACCAAGAAATGAGACATCTCTTGCGTCACATGTCACAAATAACAGGAGTTCAATTGTACTTGAAAAATCAAAATATCTTAAAACTGACTATCTTAACTATCTTCAGAGTTGTCATTTTGAAAAATATAGGTATGGCTTGATATTTACACAAAAAAATGAAAGGATTAGACCAATTTTTATTTTCCTCCTTCTGTTTTCACCTTTTGACCTCTTCCCAAATTGATTGACGAAAAAAAAATTAATTTATAAAAGATTACTAAAGTGTAAACTGTAATTTCTGCAGAAATTTACAAACAGTGGCACCACAGTGAGCGTAAATGCTGTTATTTCAAGCACTGCGTTTCGTCAGGTAAGTATTTTTTATAGACTGAGGAAAGTGTGGATATTTCCAACGTAATGACAACATGTATCGTGGTTGGGTGTATTGTTCCCGCAACCACCGGATGATGAGTGCCAAGTGGAAACCACAGTCTACGCTATCAGTATCACTGAGCAGTGAGCCACGCTGTTCCACATCCTACTCTCGGTTGTAAACTCTGTCGGACCTAAATTCAGGGGTGGGCATTACTTGCACGTGGAAAAAATTCTGAGGTCAGGGCGTACAATAATTATTTAACATCATGGAAGCAAGCGGCCCATGCTCAAAAAGCAGGACAACGTTAATATATGTTTACAATCTGCAGGTACCCTGAAAAAACTTTTGATGGACCAATTCAAAGAGATAGAACTATACAACTCTTTACTAGTGCCTACACAGCTAAAGGAAGTGTTTGATTTTCTTTAACATTTAGGTCATATTTTTTAAAGTTTTCCTGCTTCTTTAGTTGAAGAAAACCGCTAAATATATGAATTCCTGCAAAAATCAGAAAACTTGCTTCCTTGTAACATGATTGATGATGCAATTTAAGGCTGTGACAAAAGGTCGCGCTTCTGTCAGTTGTGATGGTGGACAAAAATTTAAGGCACAGCAAAGAAAAAAAGGATGTCCTAAAAAAGCTCAGATTGCCTTGCATCTTCCTTAAACTACATCATTTAGATCTAGTAGCTTTGAAAATTTTATCCAAAAAGATCTTACACCCCAGTTACAGTTTTTAAAAAAAGAAATAGAGGAAAAACATACATCAGGTCGGTTGTGATGGTGGACAAAAATTTTGTCCTGCATCACAACCGACAGATTTTGAGTGTGGCTGTTTCTATAGTATAGATCTATATTTCTTCATCAATTCTCTTTAAATTTTTGAATTAAGCATTATGTTGCAATTTAATAAAGTCATAACATCGCATCATTGTCGATTATTGACAGTATTGACTATTGTTTAACTGTTAGCTTATAAATATTCTGAAAGGTAGTGTTAATTGCTACAGAGTGACGATGTGACAATTAACGCTGCGTTAATTGCTACAGAGTGAATTCAGAACTCTTCTGCGTCTGGTAAGTAAGTTTACATCCTATAATCATTCTTCTGCGTCTGGTAAGTAAAGTTTACATCCTATAATCATTGTTTCCGCTTCCTTTTCCTGTTCGGTGCTCGCCTCGTAGCCTCACGTGAATCAGACTGTGACAGCTCCAGAGCCTTTTTTTTCTCTTTTAATTTAGGTTTTTAATCTCGATCTAGAGTCTAGATCTAAATCTGATGGAGTCAGACACTTTTGTTAACAGGACCTTCAAGTCCTCAAATGAATTCGAGGAGGCTTTCGCCAAGTACAAAGACGAACATTTTGTTGCATTTCGTAAGAAATCTTCAGAGACCTCAGTGAAGGCCAACCTAAAGTCCAAAGCTCAAATTCCCGCGGAGTTTGTGTACAGCAGGGTGGAGTACATATGTACTCACTATGGAGAGCCAAAGTACCGTGGCAGTCAGATCAAGTCCCGGTCAAAGTAAGTTGATAATATGTAGATCTATGTGTGTGAACACTGTTTAGAAATGTTAAAATTTTGATGAACACCCAGCAAACTTTCTAAATTCTAGATCTAGAAATCTAGATCTATGCATTGTCTTCTTTCGTCTTTGAACTGGCCAGGGCTTTGGTCTAAGTCTAGAATCTTTTGCTGTTGAAAAAAAATCTAGATTTCAAACATTTAAGTCCATTTTATGTAGTCTAGGTATCGGGGGGTGTTGGCTTTATTTGCACTAGACCTAGACTATAGTATCTAGCTGGAAGCAACTCAAACGCAAAGATAAAACTAGATCTAGAATCTTGATCTCAATATCACAGCTTTCGAATTTTCAAGCATAGACAGTAAGAATGGTATGATACCAAAGGCAATAATGACAGATTTTTGTTTTGAGAATCATTTTCCCAGTTCTAATGACTAATTGTGTAGTTTGATGGGGTTAATCCTGCAATTGGCCCGCTGGCAAGACTGACGGAATGAAGGAAATAACATCCCATTTTTAAGAGTAATTTTTTTTAGAAGTAAATGATCCTGAACAATGAAATGCACCATGCAGCGTGGCAGAGTGGTTAGCACGTCGGACATGAGATCTAGAGGTCGTGGGTTCAATTCCCGACCATGTCAAGTTCAATGTACCTGGCTAAAGGCATTGCATCGTCCCGCAGGTTTAGAAAATGTAAAAAAGTCCTTGATCAGCTGGTGTCTTTATTTAGTAATGGTACTTCTAATTTGCCGTGTCGCAAGGTGAACTGTTAGCATATATTTGCGAGAGTTCCAGCATCGTCCGGCAGATGAAAAAATCCTTGATGAGTAGATGTCTTTATTTAGTAATGGTACTTCTTATTTGCCATGCCACAAGGTGAACTGTTAGCATTTTCAAAAGTTCAGGCATTTTTGTCAGGCCATATTAGAAGCATCACTGATTACAAAACACTCAAAAAGTACATGAGCACAATAGCAGGCCTAACGGTGGAAAATAATAACCTCTCCCTTTTTTATACAGCTGTCAAAATCACTTTTTATACATCTTTAGTTCTGATTTATGCTCTTAAAATTTGCTCTCTGTTTACAATCTATGTTCCCTTTTCCCCCTAGACACACAGCAACTGGATGTCAGGCAGCATTTCTACTGAAATATGATTACTATGACAGGGTGTACAAAATTACCAAGCATCACATGGTTCACAACCATCCTACAACGGCATCCACTTATAGCCAGGAGTATCAAGTGAAACGACTGACTCAGCCCCAGAAAGAATCTCTGAAGGTACACCAGTTTTATAATAATATTATACTATAATTTATAGTGTCTCCCTCAATAGGAGGTCAAAGCGCTTTACATAAAATCCTAACAAAACAAAGGCCTACGTCGGTAAAAAGTTAAATGGTATATTAGTTAATCAGACATATCAACAGAATTTAGCTATAAAGATACAAGCATGCAAATGATGCATGTATGATGTAATTACATGCTAAGTGTGAAATATATAATTATGTTTGAATAATGATTTGCAGCATACAGAAGTCAGATTCTTTATCGCTGACACAAAGGTTTTTATTTGAGGCCTGCCATGTAGGACCTGAACTTAGGCTTTATTTTCTTGCATATGAGTAGAAATGGAAATAGTTTCCATAATTTTTTCTATTTGTTATGCAGTGGAACCACTGAATTAAGACAGGGGAAAATGTTTCTCAAATAGCATGTCTTTTTTATTGTTCAATTACACAGGAGATTGTGGAGTTGAATCCTCGAAATGAAAACCTTATGAGGATGGTTAACAACAAATTTCAGAAAGCATATACCTTAACGGAAGTAAGGTACCTGAAACATCAATGTAAGTTTTGACTTAGTTTTTTGTTTGCTTCACCCATCACAAACTTAAAAGGGTGTTACTGTTAATGACATTGCAAGAAAGTTTTTGGAAAGAATAAACATCGAAGCCGTCATAAAGTAGTCATTCAACTCATTGACCTGAGGGGTGGGGGTATTTAAATTCAACATGTTTTTTTATTTGCTGCATTCATTTTTTTGGCTAGCTGAGTAAATAAGATTAAGTCATTAACCCTTTCGTAACAAATATTAAAGTAATTGCATACATCAGGAAGTGTAACATTTATTAAAAGACTACATATGCTTTCATTTTGGGTATAGTTCATGAGCATAATTTACATTGAACCCCTTTCTCTCTCACTCTCTCCCCCCCCCCCCCTCTCTCTCTCTCTCTCTTGCATCTAATCTAATAGTCACTTTTATTAAATCTAAAACATTTCAATTTGGATATATATTAACAAAGAAAAATATATTTGGAAACCATTTTTATCAGCTTTATGTAAACTTCTTGTTGTTCATCGTATCCGTCCCTTTTACCTTAGCTGAATCCATAACAATTGAGGGCTAGACATTATTTTAAAAGGGGGGGGGGGGGGGCAGGGTTGGCACAAGAAATCAAATTTAGGAAACGTACTTGATGGAGAATGGAACAAGACCATTAAAAGAGATGCCAGACAGATGTGCTGATTGATTGTAAATTGCTGGATTTTTTTTATTTGTGAGTTTTATATTGTACCAGCAGAATGGTTGAACTTATTTCCTTTCATTTTGAAAAATGGACATTGGCCTAACATAGCCTAGTAATGTACACCAGTCAAATCCTGTTACGATTGCTACTCCATCTCTGTAGGTCATGGGGGCCTAGATAGCTCAGTTGGTAGAGGCCTCGCTCCGTGGCCCAGAGGTCGTGGGTTCGAGCCTCAGCCGAGCACAGTCCGGGCCCCTACTGGTTGGGTCGGTGTCAGTATAATGTGACTGGCTGAGACTAAGTCATGGTATCCCCGCTAGTCTCTGGGTGGCAGCCCGTACATTGTCATTGGGACCCAAGCCCTGAGAGCACCTTTGAAGTGGAATTGGGCTTGTAAAATATCCTTCAATCAATCAATCTGTAGGTCATTGTTATTTGTAGCTGAAATACTTTGTACACAAGATTTGTATTTTACTTTTTCTACAATTTTGCTATTTGTTGTTTTTTAGTGTCATCTGGTCGTCAAGCTGATGTCATGGTGGATTTGCTTAACAATCTAGAAGACCTTCAGCAGTATGGAAAGGTGAAAGTTGTTGTGTCACAAAATGGATCTAACAACATGCTCGACATTGTGGCCTTCTCTACAAATCATATGATAGATATTTTTGCCAAGTATCCTGAAGTAATCTATATGGATGGTAAGTGTTTCTTAACTGTCATTGTTTTAATTTTTTATCAAATCAACATTGAATTTCAATTAATTGTTATGATATCAGGGCCTTGCATAGCACTTACCGGTCAATGAACAGCTGACACATCTAGAAAGTAGAGTAGAATATAAATCCGAATGTATTGATCTACCCATAACACTGTATCTAATCTAGATTACATTAAGACCTAGATCTAAGTCTATTCAATAGTGATAATAATTTATAGAAGGCACATATAACAAAAGAATTGTTTCAATGTGAATAATCTGTATGGACCACAGAAGTCTATTACTGGCACTAGAGAGGGTATTGACATCAAACAGTGTTCCAGCTTGAAGCTTACTGCGAGATCAAATATAGGGGCAAGGCTAGGCTAGCTAGAAGCTGGCTCTCACTACCAGCCAGACTTGCTCTCAGCTGATGCACTAAAGTGCTTTAACAAAATTAGTCAAGATGCAAAGACCTGTAGAAGTTTTTTTTTTTTTAACTGTTACTAAGTATTATTGTTATTTCATTGTTGTTATTTTTATTAATATTATTATTACTATTAATAGTAGTTGAATTATTAGTAGTAGTATTGATACTAATAAAGCTAATCTTAGTTTCAGCTTCAAATTTCTTAAGACATTTGTAATGTTTATTAACATTCATGAAGTACAATGTATATAACTTCTCGGCTCAAAGATAAATTTTTTGCAAAAGCTTTCTCTGTAGTTGGGTTGGAGGCTTGAAACAAGTCACATAGGTTCATAAATTATGGCGATCATTAGCTCAGTATAGCCTTCTGGCTCTTCAGTCAGAACAGTTCTTTCACAATCAACTCCAGTTTTTTTTTTAACCTTTTTTCAGGGACATACAAGAACAACAAAAGCGGCTTCCCGTTGTATCAAATTATGATAGAGGATGGCTCTGGCAAGGGAAGGGCAGTTTTTTATGCTTTTGTGAGGCAAGAAAATGGAGACCTGCTTTCATCAATGCTAAGAATCTTTGTTAATTTTATGGGGACCAGCACTGAGAAGACAGCTTATGCTATGACAGATAAAGACCCAAATGAAATAAATGCCATAACACAAGCTATGCCTCATGTCTCTACAATGCTTTGTGCATTTCATGTGCACAAGGCTATGAAGACAAAGGTACAGAAGTTGCAATGTGCCAAGGAGGTGCGGGACCGTTTGCAGCAGCAGGCCTATGTCCTTGTCACCACCAATGACATTGCTACATTCAATCGGCAATTAAAAGCCATTGAAGAAACAAGTGCAGACTTCTTTGATTATTTAAATGTAAACTGGATGCCTAATGTAGCTTCTTGGGCATACCATGCTCGTCTCCACAGCCGTCTTTTTTTTAATGATACTAACAACAAGTGTGAGGGAGAGAACAGGAGGTTGAAGGAAATTTTAAGTTCTAATACTAATTTATCTCTTGCGGTAAGGCGCTTGTTTGAGCACTCTCTCACTCAGCATTTTGAGGTGAGTACTGCCTCTGTGGTGCAAACCACATCTGTCCAACTGTACAGGGATGCTAACCCCAGGTGGACTAATTTTTATTCTTATTTCACCCCCTACGCTGTACAACTAATGATCCAAGATCATGCATCGTGTCCTGTTGAGGTTACAGCTGTTGAAGACCGTTTTGACTGTAGTGATGCGTCTGGTGTTGTCTATTGTGTGAGCGGTCGTCCCCTCACTTGTCATTGTCCCTTTTTCAGTCAAACAAGTTTGCCCTGTTGCCATATTATGTCCGTTTTTTCGGGCTGTATTCAAGTTACTCTTGCAGACTTGTTTTCAGAGTCCAATAGGTGGCTGAAGTCAAATGTGATTGCTGCTGTCAGTTCTGCACAAGTAGCGCCAGTTGAAGTGCGGCAACTAGTTGGGCCTGAAGCAAGACACCACCGCACAGAGGCTCTCTTGGCTAGGTTGTCGTGCTTGCTGAAACTATGTGGGTCATCAGAGTTCGGAGAGAGAATTGATGTGGTGGAGAGAGTTGTAGATGCATGGGAATCAAATAAAGGTTGTGTTGTCATTGTTAATGGTGATGTTGTTTCCAGCGATGTTGGTGATGTAGTTGTAGGTGTTGATGGGTTTGTTGGTGTTGGAGACAGGGCAAGAAGTGTTGTTGAAGAAGGAAATAAGGTTGAAATTATTGACAGGGCTGATTTCGAAGAACAACAAGTTGATGAAGTTGTTGACAGGACTGATGTGGAAGAACGACGAGTTGATGAAGTTGTTCACAGGACTGATGTCGAAGAACAACGAGTTGATGTTGTTGACCGGATTGATGTGGAAGAACAAAGAGTTGACGATATTGGTGACACCATCGAAGTTGTAGAAGAAGGGACAATTGGTGAAATTTGTGACAGTATCGAAGTGGAAGAAGGCGGAAGAGTTAATGAAATTGGTGACAGGATGGATGTAGAAGAAGGAAGAGTTGTAATTGGTGACATTTCTGATCCTGTAGGAGAAAGGAGAGGAGTTGATGTCAGCATATTTGGTGAGAGGATTCATGTTGTAGCAGATATTCATGTACATGGGAGTGATGTTGGAGGAGAAAGAGGAGTTGATGAAATTTTTGGTCTGGGAGGAAGAGGACTTAATGAAATTGATGGTGAAGGAAGAGGCGTTGGTGAAATGGATAACAGGATTGATGTTTTAGAAGAAGCAACTGGTGAACCGATTGAGGATGTAGAAGGAAGAGCTGTTCAAGTTGGCCCATTGGGTGAAAGGATTGATGCTGTATCTGATATAGATGGCAGGAGAGGTGTTGGTGAGATTTTTCATGCTGGAGGAACAGTAGTTGATGGCATTAGTGTTGGAGTCAGTGGTAGTGGTGAGGGTGTTGCCCCTATTGGTGGTGTTGGTGCAAGTGACAGTTCTGATCTTTCCTTACAAGATCTGAGGCAGTTAAATGTTAAAGTGCCCATTGTTCGTAAGCGTGGACGGCCAAAACAATTGAAGACGCGGAGCTATAAAAAGGCCAAAAAAGTTAAATTTAGTTCTGACTTGTGTTATGTTTGTTTTCAGGAAGAGGTTCCAAGAGAGCTGTGTGTTGATGGACGTATGGATTGGGTTGGGTGCCATCAATGTCCTCGTTGGTTCCACATTGTTTGTCTTGATGTTAGTCTTCCAGGTGATGATTGGGTGTGCAAGTTTTGTAAGCAGTGATGCTGATTAAGTTTCACATAGATGTTATTTACAGGGATGCCTATTTTCCGTAACAACACGAAAATCCGTAATTCCCTTTTTTGTTCTGCAGAGATCCGCATTTATTTTGCTCAGTACAAGTCCGTAATTTCGATTCTGTAATAATTATCCTTTTTACCTCCTACATAAAGGTGAAAGCACATTTGTTATTGAAGAAAAAACGACATTCATATTTCCGGTTTTGTGGTGTATATCGGATACCGAATATTAATAATCAATAGACATATTCTCATTGAAAAGTATACCAAAAAAATATCCGTCCATATTGAAATTGAATTAAGCACGGTAACGAAGTGATACTAAAACCGATGCCTACCGTTCAGTGGATGAATACTGTGTTGTTCTTTGTATCTTGCGGAAACTTCATTCTCCATTCCCATCTAGCATTAAGATCTGTACCAATAGCTCTTCAGTCTTTAGCGATTCTCCTATAGATCAGTATTTTTTTAAACATGGAGTTGGCATCCCTGTATTTAGAGTGCAATTGAAGTTAGGTTGCTCTGTGCATTCGATTCTTTGTTCCGTCCTAGCAGGGTCTTGTATTTTGAATTACTTTTTTCACGGTTTACATTAAGTTTTATGGACTACATGCTGTAAACCCCTCAACACTGCAGCTTCAACAGGCCTACATGGTGCTTTATCCTAAATTCTGGATATTTTGTTTTTCAAGTTTGATTTTAAAAAATCCTGATGAAATTTTTCAACTCAATTATCCTGGGGCAGATTTTTTCCGCCTTTGGTCCGTTATCACATATATTTCATTAAATTATGTTTTGCCTTTAATTACCAGATAGGTTCACACCATTTGTTTACTGGTTGCCTGTGCATTGCAGCAAACAGGAGTAATGTTATATAAGTTTTTTTGTCGCAAGTAGGCCCTATTGCCCATCCCTGGCTTGTATGTAGTCTTTTTTCAGATAGCTACCATGAAAAATTTAGTCTTCAGTCAAGACCACATACTCTTTAACCTCCTGTTCGTATCCACTCTAGTCATTGAACTTGTATGTTCTCCAGGTTTACATTCAATCATTATTGTATTCCCATGAATTAATGTCATGGTTTTTTCTATATGCTTTAAGATGTACTTTTGATAAATCTTTCAAAGTTTGATATTTGTGGTTTATTGAGTAAATTGGACTTTAAGATCAAGTTTTACGTCACTTACTATCCGACATTGCATTTACCAAAGCTTGGTGTTCTATATATAAGCCAACTTCACCTGTTATTTCAAGTTATTATAGTTGTGTTTTCTAATTTCTATTGTATTGTTCATACACTTATTAATAGAATGGTACCTTTTCCCATGTTTTCTCCTTGTTTAGATTTTGTAATGTACAAGTACATGTATAAATTAAAGATAGATTCAAATTTTCCAAATTGGATTGCAAATTGATACTGTATCAGAACTAATGATATTCTTTTAGTAAGTCGTGAAGCCTTCTTCTTCATAACATGAATGTTTCATCACCTATTAGACTTAGAGCTTGAGCCTCTTTTTGTAATCCTTTGCCCCATTTACAGATTTCTGTTCACATGATTTCAACTGGAGCGTACATTAATGATCTGTTTTAATTGCCTTATCATGCCTTTTTTGTACATTTTAAAAATATGTATAACTTCTTTTTCATTGCCATTTTTAAAAATCTTTTCTTCTTTTCTTTTTGTTTTCCCGGTCTTCGTATTTGACAGTTATGCATCTGTAGTTCGATAAAATAAAGTTGTCAAATTTTAATTCTGTATATATACGGTCGGTAATGTATCATGAACAGGTCATGAAAGTTTTCAGGATCATAATCTGGGTTCGTTTGCTATAGTTACTCATAGTATACTGGTTCATTTTTTAAAATGACTTAATTATAATTTTGTATTGGCGTACAATGTCTACTCCACTCAAAACCATCGGCT
>BMAT01013933.1:1241-18178 GCA_019649035.1 Elysia marginata | reverse complement strand
TATTGGTAAGTAAAGGTAGTTCATTTGCAAATCAGATTGCTTTAAATATTACCTTGTATTGTGATGCACAGCCATCACTCCAGATAACCAACTCATCAACACAGGTTATCTTCTTCAAGGAAGATATAGCATCTTCAGTGAAGGTGTTGACCACGTGAAAATCATGGTTGATGTCATCTGAAAGACTAAGTAAGAGTAACTTAAATTTTAAAATAACAATCAAGACAATAGTGGCACCCCATTGTGGAAATCCTTCCGGACTATCTAGGCCTAATACTAGATCTACACCTAACAGTAATCTACAAATAACTTCTAGTATTATAACTTACTTGATGCTGTGCACATGTCTGCAATTGTAGAAATTTTTAGCTTTCACTTGCTTTTTGGCACGTCCTTGTGAGTATAACAAGTAGTTGTAAAGCTCCTTGTCTGTGACCATAGGCCACTCCTCAACGTCAACATCGTTGACTTCTTTCCAGACTGTAAGAGATTGTACAAACGAGTGCTTTTCCTTAGCTTCTATATCTAAAGAGCCACCAGAATGTCCAGGTCCCGTTGGATTAGCAATAGTAGATCTAGGCTTAGATTGGAGGAGCTTTTCTGTGGCTTGAGCTCTTTTTTACAAGCTCTTCTTTTCTACCACTCTGATTCTGGTCATTATCTTTTAAGTAGACTTTTAACTGTGAAACAGTCATACACTCAATACTTGCCATTTCGCAATGACGGAAAAAGATTTACACTGAATATGGATAATTATTATATTGTAGATCAGTAAATATTTAGATATCAAGTAACAATCGTTTAGAAAATAATAGAATAGATTACAATCACTGAATCACAGACATTGAGATCTCCTCTATCTTACACTGGCCCGCCAGACTGGAACTTGCCTATGGGTTTTGAAAAACATACGAATCTCTAGTTTTGTTTCGGTGGTGAGAAAGGTCTATAGATCCTCTTAGCTAAAGTAAGATCGATCTAAATTTAGATCTAGATATTTATCTTTGATTCCCTCGATTATGGCTGGGGATTTTCACACTTGGGTCCGCAAAAGTTCCTTTGTCCTGTAAATAAAAACGTTAGATTTGCATTGAAAATTATAAACACATCTCTCATTGTCAAAATAATTTATTGATTAGTATGGGTAATTGTCATATTACCTAAATTTTGTACCTCGCCATTACTTCAAAGTTTCGTGCAGCTCTGCCCTCATCAGATGGCTGACTGGTCTGTGTTGGCTGGCTGGTCTGTGTTTACCAGCGTGGATTAGTATGGGTAGTTATTTTGCAAATCAATAGCTTTCACTTACTTTTTGGCACGTCTTTGTGAGTATAACAAGTAGTTGTACAGCTCCTTGGCATTGACCATAGGCCGTTCCTCAACGGCAACATCGTTGACTTCTTTCTAGACTGTAAGAGGTTGTACAAACAAGTGCTTTTCCTTAGCTTCTATATCTAAAGAGCCACCAGAATGTCCAGGTTCAGTTGTATTATCAATAGTATATCTAGGCTTAGATTGGAGGAGCTTTTCTGTGGCTTGAGCTCTTTTTACAAGCTCTTCTTTTCTACCACTCTGATTCTGGCCATTATCTTTTAAGTAGACTTTTAACTGTGAAACAGTCATACACTGGATGGCAAAAGTTCCTTTGTCCTATATAATTTTCGATGTAAATCTAACGTTTTTAATTTACAGGACAAAGGAACTTTTGCCATCCAGTGTATGACTGTTTCACAGTTATAGATATATATATACACATCTCTCATTGTCAAAATAATTTATTGGTAAATAAAGGTAGTTCATTTGCAAATCAGGAGGCTTATATTACCTTGTATTGTGATACACAGCCATCACTCCAGATGACCAACTCATGAACACAGGTTATCTTCTTCAAGGAAGATATAGCATCTTCAGTGAAGGTGTTGACCGCGTGAAAATCATGGTTGATGTCATCTGAAAGATACATCATTGTGTGCTGCTGGAGGTTGCTCTCTTTATTTTAGAAAGAAGCAGACGATAGGATGCAATGTGATCTGCTGCTATCCGAGCACTTTCCACTTTTGTAGCATATATATGCTGCTTTTCTGTTTTCCGCAAAGTCCATGATCATCATGACTTGGCCTGTGAGAGGAAATTTATAATAAAAAAAACCCACAAGCATTGACGGTATAATTCACAGTATGTTTTAGGTGGGTATAGCCGTATACTTATTTTATAATCTCTTAACCTGAGGGAAAAATCTTCCTACCTTGCTTAAGGTTTTAAGTTCTTTGTATTGGCTGAATTGCCAGAAAGCGTTGAAAATGTGCTGGGAGTAACTGGTTTCTTTATTGGTGCTTCCAGATCAACCTTCAGTTCCTCCAAAAAATCCCTGAAAAAGCAAAGACAATTTTTTAAAATATAATTAAAATAGAAAAAAGTGCATTTTAATTCATAACCACAAGATCATTTGTATTTTGCTGACGGAAGGGAAGAGACTTACATTATGCGACCTTGTTTTGTCTCGACATCAATTTTGATTTTTCTTTGGCCATCATCTTAGTGAATAGAGGGAGGGTAGATCTACAGCTTTTTTACTTTAACTTAAGACTATTTGAGCTAAATGGAAATATTGAAATCATTTTTTTTTAGTGTTTTTCCTATTGCAGTTAAAATAAAAAAACCTGTTCCCAATACCCTTGTTGGAAATTTTATGTGTGCAGTTGTGATGACGTTTGAAGCCTGTTTGCATCACCTTTGCTCAGCACTGTCAAACTAGTTCTAAGCCTACTAGCTAACACAAACTGAGTGCATTATACATTTTACGAGGAGATGTTCTAAAAAAGTATTCATTCACTAAAGTAATAATAAAGTTAAAACTGGCAATACCATAGATCTATTGTAAACTTATTCCGACATGAGCAAGAAGTCATCGGAATGTTTTTTTAAGTGTGCATCATCTGTGCGTTGCTATGGTCAACGAGCGCAACAATGTCCGTTCGTAAGTATGTTAGACTAGACCTGACACCTAGTAATGCTGATTTTTACATTAGGAACGACAATATAGATGCACTGAACTGTATTTAGTAAAACATGTTACCAAACAGACATCGAACCTCATAAACGAGGCTTTATTTTAGCAGTTTAGTGTTTACCGACCCGATAAGCGTTATATCGATAATAGGTTTTTCCCGGTTGTTAAGTCTAAATTTGCCGATGTGCGCACGTGATGTCACCTTCAGCTACTGTAGCAAAGTCCTGATTTTTGAACTACTGCTTGGCGTGACATCACTTTCTCGGCATCTGCTTCAAAAGTGATTTTACTGCCCCACCTATGCAAATCACAACTCCCTTATGAAGTTGCGAAATAGTGCCAGCGGATGGCAATTTGTTTTTAAACTCACTGGAGGGTCCATCAGTGTAAATTAGTAATACTTTCACCAAGTTCAACTTGTTTGGCGATGACATGCTGACAGTGACACAGTTTGAACATGCAGGCGTATATTGTATCTTTACCTTTATCATTGCTGTCTGTCAACGCATGGGATGATTTCTTTATGGTAAAGGGCACATGAAAACAAGTTAACGCTTTGCCGACTCCCCAAAGCGGATTGAATTTCATTCTAGTACTCGCAGGAATATGCAGCTGCCACACAGTTTTTTTTTTGCCGTCTGACTTATCTTGTTGAAAGCTGTCAGACTGGTCTTTCTTCATCCTAACATGTTCTTGAAACGTCTTTAATTAATCTTCCAAAACAAGTTCTATGAATACTCAATCTTCCATCTGCATCCTTGTACCACTGTTCCCAAACTATTTCTCCCGGTGTCATTTCTTCAAACACCATCAGCCTGATGGACCCACTGTGACTTGTTCACTTTCTCCCAGATGCCAACTTTATCCATAAGGGCGACTTCTTTCTCCGTTGCTTGACCACGTGATAGGGGAACAGGGCGTAGCTTTTTAGCTGATGGCATTGCGTCATCGGTGACTGTAATGACGTGCTCATAGTCAGGAAACATACAGAGCTCATCTGACAAGAGACGCAGAAAATCACAGAGGACATGATGATTGTGAGCAATTAAGGCACTCACCTTCATCGTTGCACCCTCGATGTGGAGACTCAGTTGTTGAATAAGATCGCGGCCGATGACAGCGGCACACGGTGACGGAAGTATGTGAAATTCGTTTGCTATCACTGTACCTTTGTGCCTGACGTGCGTCATGAAACGACCCATGGACGCTTTGGAAAAGACCCATCGAAGTATCCGAAGATTGGCAGGCGGAAGAAGAGGTAGGTGCTGACAATTCTTTCTGTAGGAATTTTGAGTTACACCAGAAATCTCTGCACTGTGTCAACCTCGACGGAGAATGTAACGTATCTTGTACCACGGAGGTGCTCAATGGTGTGGTGAAATGGCTTGTGGACAGCGGCTGGTTTACTGCGTAGAGCTTTCAACTTGTTGTTACTTTGGCGCTGCCGCAGAGGCTTGGACCGGCAAACCGAGCTGAAATGGTTTGCTTTCCCACAAGCATTGCAGGTCTTCCCATTTGCCAGACAGGTTCAACACGTCACCTGTGTCCGGTTGTTATATATGTGATTTGCTCACTCCTAGATGGCATTGTCCAGAATCTGTTAAAAATCAATTGTGTAACTTCTTTACTAGTTTAGTAAAAAAAAATCCGCATTCTGTCTTTGATGAGGGCACACAAACTGTAGACTTCTTTGTTATTTGAGATTAGTCCCTTAGAACTAATCTCTTCTCTTAAAAAACTGCTAAAATCCTCCAGGAGTGTATACATCTCTTTCTGCTTGATGGACTGTATCCAGGAAACTTTTATTGGCAGCTCTCAATGTTTTCCTCCTTTTTTAAGCCTTTTCTGAGCATTTATTGACAAGTCCTCGACCGATCTTGTTCAGAGCACAATAATCTCGTATAAACTTTTGATTGGATTCCAAGAATTTGGTGCAGTCTAATAATTGATTGGCTACCATCATTATAATATGCCGCAGCACTTTTCACAGCTTCTTCAATTATATTTCTTTCTGCAAAATATTCTTTGCTGCAGCGAGCCCATATTAATTTGTTCAAGCATTCATTATTATTCTGCGTTTTACCGTGCAAGCACGTGACGCTTAACTAATGCTCGCCTGCTAAATCTTTAATGATAGGATCAGGTAAACCGTGATTATGATTATAACTTTTGGGGCCTTGTTTGTATTTGCACCAATTCTGTGGACATTTGTCATGATTTGGCTTTTCATCATCTGATGCAATGTGCGGGAGTAGCCTTCATACTCTACAACAGCCACCATTCCTCCAAGGTTCCCAGCATTTTGCCTTAATAATTTTGCAAACTGTCAATTTTCTTATCGGTTAAAAACGACCAGCTCTTGCCAAACCTTTTCTGTCTTCCAATTTTTTACCCTTCCTATCCTGCTTCAGTTTTCTCAGCCTAGAGCCTACTCTCTTGTGAACGTTGCAGGCGCTTTCTAACTTCTCAATCGTCTCCCCATACGAATCTGATTCTGAATCTACAACTTTTTTATCATTTTTAAATGATAAAAAATCACCTTCACCTAGATACTTTTCATACTGTAGCCTTCTTGTCATCTGAGAACTAATCTATAGCCATCCTGAGCGGTGCTGGTGTCGGGGTGGTGGCTTTCATCAGGGCTGGCAGCAAATTAGTGCCGAAGACACACAGGTGCTGGGCTAGTGCATCTCGCTGCTGGGACCACCAGTACTAGCAACCCAGAGGTAGTTTTGCTTGCAGGAAATCCTATTTCTACCTCGGTGACACCACTATATGGCAACTGTTCCCCATTTGCACATTCGATACATAGAATGGTGTCCACTGGGTCTATTTTCACTCCCGGGGGTGCTGCCAAATCGCCGTTAAACACAGAGACAGTTGCTCCTGTATCGAGTAATGCTGTCGTCGGCTGTCCATTAATTTGTATCTTCACCACTGCTGGAATTCCCACAAGGCAATTTTTTCAGTGGTGCCTGGCCTGCGGCCTACCTCGTCCCGCAGGCGTTTGTAGGTTTAAAGGCGTTTGTGGTTGATTTCTGCACCCAGCACGGACATGTCCCATCTGACCACATCGCTCCCGCGGCCGTCATTCTGGAAGCCCTCTGGGAGACAGTCCAGTTCCTCCGAAGGATTCAAAGGCTCTCTCTTGGCTTGGCCGTTGGGTGCTCTTGATTTCTCTTATCTCCGTTTGGAGTTGTTGATCTGGGCAGCCAATTTGTTGAACTGAGTGTCCTGTGCCGCTGCCCCAGTGACAGGTTGTAAAAGGCCCAACTCTCTTTCTTTCCTCTTAACTTCTACTTGAAGTTGGTCAAATGGTATGTCGGTCGTAAAGAGGTAAGCGGTAGCCGCGCGTGTGGCTCTTTGTAGACCGCCCTCAAAAGCTTCTTTCAGCAGTTTGTTAGTTTCATCTTCAGCGTGACAGCCTTTTGGATGCAGTTTTACAGTCTTCAGGCAAAGCCTCCGACATCCTCGGTTCGGCCCTGCAAAATACTTTAAAATTGACTTAACACCATTTGCACGGTCAGATTCGCTAATATAAATAGTGCCTCGATTTTACTTCAAATTTGGGGTACCGTTGCCTCTGTCATTGTCAATCCAGTGAAATCAGTGACCTTGCAGCCTGTCCTTTTAGTGACCGTCGGATGGCCAGTTTGATGTCCGCCTCACACCTTTGTTCTTGTATAAGGCACTTGACATCGAAGTGCCACACGTCAAAGTCAGTGTCCTTATCTTCTCCTGAGAAGATAGGCAGGCGAGGGAACATTGAGGTTTCCACACTTTCTTTCTTTACCTCCGAGGCCATTTCGTGAGGCGTTAAAAAACTTAGGCTTTATTTAGGACGATTTGCTCGGGAGATTTAAATATTTTAAACGGCACAATAACTACTCAGTACTGTCACTCGCTCTCCACGAAATTCTCATCATAACGACCAAGACCGGTGTTGTAATTCTCCTTATAACCACTTCCTTAGCCTTCAAATAGCAGGCTCGCCAATTTCACCAAGGGACGTTACTCCCCCTCACTGACGTCACAATGTTTATGTTAGGCTCCCGGCAGTTATGAGTGCCACACTACCACTCTTTAAAAAAGTCTCACTCACTCTGTCATAGTATCAAAGAACACTGTACTGCTTTAAACAAATGAAGTCAAACAGGTTGTCGCATATTCAAATTTGAGTATCTCTAGATCTACGTTTAACGATTATTCTTGAATTCTAGACTTCATTGCCGCATTTTACTGTTTCTAGATCTTACTTTTTAAAGGCAATTTCAAAGTGTCACAGTAGGGCCTATTAAGCTACTTACTCGCCACTTCTTCCGGCAGTCCCCCTCATCCCGCTGAACTAAGGACATGGCGCTTAATTCCTGTGATTCCATTATCCAAACAGACTTCTTGTCAGCATTCGCCCGAAGCGTATTTTTGTTGTTAGTAAGCTTGCCAATGTTGGCATCTACTAGTAATAATTTCATCTTGAACAACTGTGGCAGATGGACTGGGATACTGAAGTTAAATATAAACTTCATGAAATTAGACCAAATCTTGAAGAAAGACTCGTTTTTGGCGAAAGACTGTTAGAAAACAGGAGACTGTTGTGAGCAGACTCAGTATCAGCCATTCATCATCATGGATCACTCATGAATACCTTTTAAAAGGGGAACAACTCTAATGTACAGCTTGTGAAAGTCCTTTCACTGAGAAACTCATTTTAGTAGAATGCGCAGATTTTATGCTAAACAGACAAAAATATTATAAGACGACTGATATGCACACACTTTTTCGAGAGGTGAAAGCCTCTCAGATTTCGGATAATCTGAAAGAAATTGGGTTATATGGCAAAATCTGAAGCAAATGTATAGAAAATTTTTAAACAGTGTATATGGTTTTTAAAATTCAATTTTAATATACGAGATACGTTGGTAAGTTTATAGTGTCGTAAACTAAATTTAAAGAGACTGTAAGCCCTGAGATCATCGCTAATGATGGAATGGGCTTGTAAAAATTTCAATCAATCAAACATTAAAGCCACAAAAAACAAAAATAAATTCCAAGTTCAATATGCACAGTGTATCGTTGTCCTTCATTGCTCTGGCTTTTGACAAGAAAGTTTCCTGCATCAACAGCACTTATACTGTCTGGAGTAATACACATGTACCAAAAAACTCATGATTTGTTAAGTGATTATTTGTTCCACTTTTCCTTCCATTCTCTGCATCTGTCAAGACACGGATGTAAAATCCTTCTAAATTTATAGTTACAATGCCGATCAGTGGTAAAACATTGTAAGCTTTTGTTCTGTGCAAAATTCTGTCTTTCAGAATTTTCATTGCACTTTCAATGTAGTTGTTGGTGTTGATACCCCTAGTCAAAAGATTTTTTCTGAAAGCCAATGCCCACTCTGATTTTCTGGCCAGAAGACTTTTTGCATACTCCAAAAAATGTGTGTTCTCCGAGCAGTTTTCAACCATTTTTTCTTCCTTTTTTAATATATCTGCCTCACTTTGTGCATTTAACATCGACTTTATCATTTTGAAGTAATGTGGCTTCTAATGATGTGGGATTCCATGTTTTCGGTTCCACAGCCACCTCCAAACTGCCTGTAGAACATGAAAAATACATAATAATATTAATAATAATAATAATAATAATAGAAAATTTACAGAACTAGGGAAAACACATTTAAAGCTTGTCTCAGTGCTGTGCTGTCATCTGCTATGATTAAAGATGGATATCCCCTCTCTGCAAATGCTTTTTGTAAGAAGCAAAGAAACACAGCTGCAAAGCTTCTTTAAGGGTCTCTGTGCTTTCTGAAGGAGTCAACAAACACCTGACTGGCAACCACCTGCAGAACAATGTGTTAATAAAAGAAAAACTCTCACGCCATGCCTGTCACATTCCCAGTAGAGTCGACATTATTTCCCCAGCTTGTTTCACCAATCTCAGTACACAGTCCATTGATGGTGTTATTATGGCAACAACAAAATGTCCCTCTGAGGTCACTTTGGAAGCTGCCTTGCACTGTAACTGTAAGACATATTGAGGTATTTGGTTATCTGTTGCCCACGTTCAGGCATTCCTGTGCAGCTTGATTCTTCATGATAGTACGCTTGTTGTATAATGTGTAACATTCGTCAAGATTCATTTTTTGTATTCTCTTTTAGTTGTTATAGATATCAAATTAGAAAACAGCATTAAATCAACCTGTAACACATTAACTTATTATTTTTTTACGAAGTCTTTTAAAGGAAAGTATCTAGAATGATGCACTGTGCTGTGAAAATAATGTATAATATTTGAACCATACTTTAGTTACTTCTCAATTTCTTATTGATACTGTTATTTCCTAATGTAAACTTTGAATAAGGTTAACTTTTTAAAACATTGGAGTAACTTACACATTCTATACAAATTTTCTGTCTGGAATCAGGTTGCGGTCCGCCACTGCATAGAAAAAGTTGTCTTCCGTAGATATGTGTAAGCTGCTTTTAAGCATGTCAAAGGCTGTTGATGGAGTGTGACCTTTAGTGTACAAGTCATAGAACTTCTCTTGTGTGGCTTGTGTGAGGTTTCTGTACTTGAGGGCCTCAGAGGATATAATGCTGTGGTCGTGGTTCCAGTCCAGTTGTACGATAGTCGGATGCGTTTACAAGTGGACATCAGAACTTCTGTTGATGTATATCATGTTAAGCATATAAGCATATTCAATTGACATGACCTTTAATTTTTTAACATACTGATGAACAAAATTATTAATTTTGATAAGCAAGATGCTGGATACAACATCACCTATCTGTTTTTTTTGTTTGTTTTTTGTTATCCAATATGACTTATATTAGCCAAGCCAGCTTTGGATTCGTTTCATTTATGCAGATGCTGCATGATTTACACATTTCTGATTTGCTAGTTCGTACAGTATACTAAATTAACAGACCCATTTACCTCTCTCTTAGTCCTAGTCGTGAATATAGTGAAATTTGTATACTGTATAGCCATTCTCAGTTCACCTGCTCACTGCTCCCAAGAACCATGACTTCAAAAGGGCAGTTAACAGTTTGCAAGCCCTATAAAGCCCACATCTCCAAATTTTATGCGTGTTGGCTATGCTGACATCAGATGGCAGGTAACGCCTGAGAGGCGTGTGTTCTCTGCGGTAGTGATGCGCACATAGATGGTACCGTTCTATGTGAGCTTTTATTTCTTCGTGGTCCGCCGCATGGAGAGTATGTTTTACTCTCCTGTCATCCAGACTTTCAGTGTCCAGGGCATTTCTAATCGCCTTGTGTCCTGCAAACTGGGACATTCTCGCCTTGCTCGTTGCGGAGATGATATGTTAATGTATAAGAGCACCTAGAGGTATCAGGGTTAGCTCGCCTTCGTTGGACTGCTGATTTTCTTACTCGTTGTAACAAAAGGGCCCTGCAATGTAACCAGAATTTGGTATTCAATGCAAATCGCCTTTCTCGTGTGAATTTTTCCTGACATTGCAGTTTACACTTTTCACTGCAGCCACGTTTGATGTTTTGTGTGTTTGCAATATTCTTGTTACATGCGGCCCCATCACAAATTCGTCGCTCCTTTAAATTAACATAAAATTATAAATTTTTTAAAAGGCATAACCGTGCACGGTGAACTAACCACAAATCACACTCTGAACGAGATGTCAGACGCAAAAAAGCAAGTAATCTAGATAAAAACTGATAAATTGCATTGTCTGACAAGGTGATATAAGTACAGTTACGTACAATAGTTTCCACAACGTATCAGATAATGAGATACAGTGTACAAACAAGGAAGTAACCAAGATAAATGCATCATCTGACAAGTTAAACTAGGCCTCTAGAATGGCTTGATGACCAGCATATTGTAAATGCTCAATGGTGTGAGGATTCTAAATTCTTATCTTTTCTGACCTAAAATTACCATCATCGTGTGGTCATGCTCTTCTTATTAGCTCAACTCGTACACAACTAACATTACAGGAAACATAATCGAGATTTTTGCAAGTGCAAAAATAGTTGTGCTCTTGAAATGAAACCAAAATGTTAAAAGGCTCATGCCATGGCAAACAAACCAAAATAAAGTGTCAATCCATCAAAACTTTTGCTGACGCCTATATAGTCCTTAAGACTTGGTCAGTTTTCTCCACAATCACTAGGTCATCTGGATGAGGTAGCCGAAGGCTGCATTTGTTTCTTATTCTAGTGAGCTGATCAAACTGGGAAGATGAGCCCTCCAGCCTCTCCTCGGCTCACAGGTGACAGATACAGTGGGGGCACTTTAGTTGTTCATTTAATGTTTTTTCATTGTATTCGCCAATGTGATGCAATACTTTCTTATGGTATGGACCACGATTAGGGAGGATGCTTTGGAAAAGGGCTTCTGAGTTGTCTTTATCTTCTGAGTTGCCTTCATCATCGTCTTTGTCAAGAAGAGGGTTGTCAGGAGGTGAGAGATTGAAATTACCTTTCAATGATGAAAGGACACAATTTTCATGAGCATAGACCTTAGGGCGAATTTGAACTGCAGAGTGTTGGGGTTGTTTTTCCACCCCCCCCCCCACCTTTTTTCTTGTGATGCGACTGAAAAGAGTTTCCAGATCCTGAGGCAGTAGGTCAACAGGAGTTTGTAGCCGTTCCTCAGAAGGCTTTCAGTGATGCGTTGTGTAGCTGTGAGGGTGACGACGAAGTCTACAAGTCCTGTCTCCCGTTTGTCTTGGATCAGTGGCTTTCCTGCAGCATCAGTGAAAGAGTTGATGAACCTGATGACATCCGCTGTACGATTTTATTTTACCATGAAGTTGTGCTGTGTTATGGGGCTTTTAAACCCTTTTGCGAATGGGTTTGTACTGTTGCACAGGTCAAAAATCATGTCGAACAGCCTTAAAAATTTACAAGTGGGTTCACTTCCGCGAAACTGTGGTAATCCTAAGTCATCTCTTATAGAGTCATTCGCAGTTGTAGCAGATGAGCTTAGAGCAACTTTCATTTTGATTTTGGCAGAGTTTAGGTGAGTACGTTTCAGTTTATTAGTATATAACAGAGATAAGATTTGAGGACAACTGCACGTTGTGCAGCTCCACAATATAATGCCATCTCACTATTCTATCTTCGCTGTGAATGATGCTGAGGTCGCCTAAACAATTTCTGACGTTTTTTGTTTCTTTTTTCTTTCATTTTTTGTTACAATCTTTTGGTTTCTTTTTCATTTATCTTCTCACATTCTGCTTGGTCTCTATCTGCTACCTCCTGGGCATTTTGGGTAATATCACCCTCGTCTTCTGCCCCTTGGCTGCTCAACTTTCCTGGGCAATCTCTGACCCTGTGTCCTGGCTTTTGGCACGAGAAGAAGAGATTTGTGTCAGTCATTTCTTTGTAGAAGAGTTTGGGCCTTAAAAGGGCCCACCTTTAAAATTCTTTCAATGTTGCTGTTGGGGAGGTCAATATAGGCAAACCTCCTGCCCGACCACCACTCGGTCAATCTTCCTTTCTTGTCTCTGATCTCCTCCATCCTCAATCTTGATCTCAACTTAATACATACCCTTTTTTACGAAAGCGGACTGTATTGCTGCATTTGAAAAGAGTATAGGGACATCCGAGATAGTAAGTCTCGTCCCTGGTATCTCCCCCCTCCCCCCATCTGGACCCCTCTCTATAAATGGATTTTGTGAGGAGACCCTTACCGTCTGTCCGCACAACCCTTGAGCTACAAGTGTAGCCGGCGCCTAAATGGAACGAAATTATATTCTCCAAAGGGCGCCTATTCTTGACGCACCTAGAACCAATCTTGTCCTGCTAGTCCATCTTCAGACCAAGAGCGTGGCATGTTGACGTTGTTTCTTGAACAGAATTCAAAGGCTAAGACTCGGTAACTCTTCTGTGACAGTCCATTAAACATGTCACACAGGATGACAGGATGACTCACCAAGTCTTTTTCTGTAATAGTTTTTGCTGCAGCGACAGCTTTATAATTATAGCCTGTAGTGGCATCCTCTGACTGCTGGATTTTCTTGATGAAACGACTGTCATTCTGTCTACTCTGAAATCCTTAGCAGCTGCCGCCTTAGTCTAATTGTTTCTGAGGACTTCTTATGCCGCTTGCATGAATATATCTCATGGAGCACCACGATCAGTCATTCTTGTTTTAATTACTCATTCTGGATTTGGCGAAAGATATAAAAATAAGAGCTTAGTGCTGGCTTGAAAGAAGAGAAAGAACAAGAAACAAGAGTATTCAGTTAATTACACAGTTTACAGATGATACGTATGGAGAAGGTAGTTAGGTTAACTACAGTTCTCCAGACGAAATCCTGTACCAATTTATCCTATTAATGACTTGTTCGACATAAATCCTAACATCAGCAATTCTTCTTGTAGATGTTTCTGTCTAGATAGTTTAGGAGATAACAATACAGATCAACATCCAAAATGTGCAACAGCATTAGGCGTTTTGTTGCTTGCAAAATATCTTTTATAATGTATAAAAAGTTTATCTTTTACCTCATGTAAAAGATTGAAATGGCAATTTAATTAAACATTGAAGTAATTGAAGCTGCAGCCAGTGATAGAGAAAACTTAAATTGGCCTGCTTTTACCTTGCCCTTTTATAAGAAATACCCCTATTCTTTTTATTCAGGGAAGAAGAGCTTTTAACTGAGATTAATGAAATCTTGATACAGATTGGGACCGATTGATTTTGTTATGTTTTTTTTTAAAGTCTGATAAAGTTTACTCCCTTTAAATCAAGAAGACACTTACAATTGAACTAAATTTATTCTAAGAGCTCTGAAAAATAATGGGCCTCCTTAATATTTTTGCGCTGTTATATTAGAGAGCTACATTTTAAACGCTTCTAAAGTTCAACGCAATTTCTTTCTTTCATTAAAGACTTAAGTTTTGACCAAATCAATTCTTTCGAGTTCAGTAAACTTCTCCAGAATGGGATACTCTCTCAGAAACTCTATAACTAAACTCTTTTCTGGCAGAGAACCCTTGGAATTTAAACCTTCTGTCAAGTATTTGTGGAAGTATTCTTTTACCAGTTCTGTGGCAGTAGCATCCCGCCTTATCTTTGGTACAGCAACTCTCTTCTCAGGGAAAACATCAGCAGCCCTTTGTTGGTCTCCTGGGGGATCAGACTGTTGGCCTCCTGGGGGATCATACTGTTGGCTTCTAGGGGCAGCCATCTCGAGGCCCTGATCAACGGTTTGAAGGAACCCACCCACATGTACGAGTTCGTTCAATGCGAGTGGGCTCTGGTACACTGCCTCGTTGATGGCTTGGGAGTGCCCCATGTGCCTGTAAAACGTCTCACGCTGAGACTGAGGAACGTCCAGTTACGCAAATAGAGTAGAAATTCTATGCCTAGTAAACTTATCTGCAATAAGCAGATCTTGGCCCATCATTACAGTCACATATTTGATTGCCTGCCATCCTATTACGTGGTCTTTTGATGCACCTGTGTTGGTAAAAACAAATGCGTTTTCAGGGCTGATGCCAGCAGATTTTCGCATCTCTTTGAGCCTATTCATCGCATCAAAACTGTCAAGCGGTATCAGGACGGGAACCAGTTTTTTTTTTTTTTTTTTGGATCCCTTTCCCACCTGATAGGCAAGTTTATATTTTGACACGAGGGCCTGCTCCAGTGGGTCTTGAATTGAGAGAATCTACCCAGGCCTCTGCAAAGCCATCATCCCATTCCTTTATTGTTAGGCGAGCAGGCTCAGGCTCTCCGCTCCTTCTGGCATTGAACATTGTTTGCCTGCATACTGGCAAGTTACGCAGTCTCACAAAGTCATGGCTGTCCCACCTGAGGCGGGCATCGCTACACATGCTGGCCATTTCTTGAAGCAGGAAGTTGTGCATGGCCATGACATCTTTTTTTCAAGTGGTATGGCGTGCGGTCTCCTTTATGCATTTCTCCTGGCCATTACGTGGACTTAGGCGCTGTAGAATAGCATGTCCCACCTCAGTTTCATAAGGCGGAGAAGCTTTCCACCTCTGTCGCTTTTGTGTCCATCCTAAGCTGGATGTAGTGTCCCTTCATTATTTTCATTAACTTTTTTTAGGAGGTAGCCTAACCTCAATTTGAAGCCTGACTTTATTTCCCCAGTCTCTGTGCGGGTCATAGCCGTAATGGACTTGCTGAGAATATTGAAGTTAGCTAGCTCTAACACATTCTCTCCATTAAGCTTTTGCCCCTTGGTGTGGCTCATTTCAGTTATAAGGTTCGCTAACAGGCGCATTTCTGCCATAATGACATGTTTCTCCTTCTTTATGCTCTTGGCGAGAAGATATTCGCCAAGAAGGAGAATCAGGGAGTCAGTCCGTCAAAGATAACCAGCTTGGTCGTCTCTGAAGCATGTGACCATATCCCTCAGCTCTTCACTGATATTAAGGGAAGCTATGGCAACTGCTTTCTTTAGGTCAACGGCCCCTCCACGGATTCCTTGAGACATGTTACACCCCTGCTTGTGCCGGTAAATCTGCTTGGAACTAAAGAATCTGTGGCAGCCCCCCACACATTTTCACATCTTGAGTGTTGCCAAGACGCCTCTCCGTTACCGAAGGCTTTCCTTGCTACAGTAGAGTCAGATTTTTCTCGTAGATGCCCTGCTTTCGGATTTGGGCAAAAGCGCGCCTCTGTTCAACCACGGGAAGATCCAGATCAGCGGACACAGCATCTTCATTGCGGTGGTGTCTTTTCTAATGCCGCACAAACTGGGCCTGCAACCCTCCGCATTAAGGTATGGTCGTTTTGGTCTTTGTACTGGTTCCTGCGAGAAATATGAGGGAAACAAAATGATAGTTGTATTAAAAGTTGCTAAGAGGGTAATATATATTTATGTCTCTACTCCATGCATTGCTCTAGAATCGTGAACCGAGGGAGCCTCTGCTGAGAGCGACGACAGATTACTAGACTCAATCTAATTACAGAAGTTTTGACACAATCACTGTAGTAGCATAACTTTTAAATTAAAATTTGATTAGTCATGGCAACCACAAATTTTAGTGAACGATGGTGCTTATAATCACTCTAGCACATCGCCTGTGTGTCCATACTCGATGGTGTCTCCATAAAGACTTCAGTACAGTCTCTGATGGCTAGGGTTTTAGGATAGTATCTCTTGAAACTCTCAGAGACTGTCTGATGTCAGCCTTACTTGGCCATAGTAGCAAAAATTTAAACTCTGGATAATAATTTTACCCAAGTTGTAAATATCTGGCTAACAAGTCCACATGAATTTCGGAATCTAAAAGCCAGGTCTTGCACCATAAGTCCCATCCGCAGTCGGAGCATGACTAGGAAAAATTCTTGCTCCAATGACAACTTTCCGCTGGGTCCAGGCCTGTTGTAGACTCCTGGGCGATTAAAAAAAATCTTGTGTCTATTTAGTCCTCTTCCACTTCTAGTAGAGCATATTTTGATGCTTTTTCTTGAAAAGAACATGACTGAAGAGATGACTTGTTTAAACATAGTTGTGGACACAAAACCCGTAAAGCAGCGCATAGCGCTTTCTCTGGTGACTTGATTCAATGGGAGGCTGAAAGTGGCAGGCTCTGATGAAGATATCGGTGTAGGCTTGTTTCTCATTTCGATGCAGTCAGTTTTTTCCTCTTTGAACTACTTAGAGTTTCACACTTTGTTGGAAGGCTTCTTTTCTTGAAAAGTTTGCTTTATAATCACTCTGTGCAAGAAAGAGAACTGGCACAGGATTTAATGGTGTATGACGTGCATCAATAAAGTGGCTACCCAACAGATTCTGGCAATCTTCAATAAACATTTCACGGTTCAGATTGCAGCTCAATGAAAGACCCCGACGCCAAACCCTTCTTAACACTTCTCATAACAAATGATTTGGTTTTGTCAGTGCGTTCTTTAGCTAACTCTTGTCTCCTTTTTGCTATCTCACAATCAATTTCTTTATAAA
>BMAT01013924.1:229843-242885 GCA_019649035.1 Elysia marginata | reverse complement strand
CTCGTTTGTGGGATCCTTTTCCTGTCAACTGAAAAAAATAGATTCGTGTATGTTTAATTTTCTATGACAAATGGATCAAGTTTGCAGATTTTCTCTCCGTTTTGAAACTGAAAGACTTCATCATGTTCACTTTTCTGCTTTACACTTGCATGAATCAGCTAAAAAGAAAATGCAATACATGTAGGCTTCAGTGTTTGGACATTGGAAAATTGCACCCCTGAGTTTGCGTTCCTGTGTCTTACTTACAATACCTCAACTTGGATACATATGTACATGTATATCCAAGTTATGGTTACCTTTGACCCTAATCGGATCATCTTCCGACCAGCCTTATATAGTAACATAAAATTAAGATTAATTGTGTGTCAGTAGGCCTACGTGTACAAAGTTTGTAGAACTACCAGAATTTGCTAATACTGGTAATAGTAACAGGGGTTATTACTTATTTACATGTATTGGGCCTATTTCCATTGTACCAATAGTCGATTAAGAAACGAGGAGCCTGAGAATTTTATATATGTAAAACTAAAAATAGAAAGTTGATAGAAAGATGATACTGGTAATTTTTTGGCATTTCGTTCTAGTTCTACCACATGTAAAAATGATGTATGTAATCTGTAAACAGTATAATGTTTTTATGAGCAGCCAAGCGTACGCCTCGCTTTCTTCATTGGTGTAGAAGAAGTGGCACAAAACCAACAATGTTGCGCAAAGGGATGGTGCACTATTTTGTATTTATGGCGTGCACACCATCAAGTTATCGAGAAGCCACGGACATGAAGCTGAGAGAAAATCATAGTGTCAATAATGCATGATGTAGTCGTGTTTTTTAAAAATACAGTGGAATCCACTTAAAGTCAACATCTTTAAGGGAAACTTACTGAAATAGTCCTGTCTTGTACTTCTATATATATTTCTGTAATTATTAACTTGAACTCAACACATTTTTTTTCGGTTTGACTTTATTAGGATTTCACTTATATACAGTATATTGAACACTGCTCTTCTTTGATTTTCTGTACATGAACCTAGTCTGCCCATATTTCAAGTGTAAACCTGTTGGTGACTAAACATACATGACCTTCAGTTACCGCTATAGTTTTAAATTTAACGTACAGCACGTACATTAAATTCGTTTTTCCAGTGCTTTATGTTTAATAGAGTAAACAATAATTGAAGCCATCACAAAAACACAGTATTATGCATGACTCACCGACAGTTTTTACCCTTGCAATATAGGAAGAATGGGCACATAAATGGTGTACATATGCTGTTGGACTAGTCCGACTACCAATACCATGCAGCCGCAAATTGTTGACTGTTGATAGTGGGAAAATAAGGGTACCTGAAAGTTACCCTTTTTCTTAATCTCAAGGACACGTTCTAATCTAAGAATCAGGGATGCCAATAAAACTTTCTGAAAACCGTGACGGTACGTTTTCTCGTAAATAAACATACCGTACAAAATACATGTAGGTCATCGCGGGTACTGAATTGTCATCGATAATACACTGTAGAATCAATCTTGTTCAAACTTTAAATTTGTGTATCTAATAAGTATCTGATCTCAGGCTTTGACCAAAAAGCAGGAAAATAACATACATGTACTTGATGAATGACGTCTGTTTGGAAGACGAAGAGCTGGCCCGCCGAAGTGACTGTCAGTTTCAGTGTAACAAACCAGGCCCTTTCTGCTTTGTATTTTTAATGGTGTCTCATTCCATTAGACATGTCCCCGTGTTTTTCCTTTTGTGTGTACTTTCATTTATGAAAACTTGCAACCTAAGCTTCAATGACGTGTTCGGCACACGCTTATGGTTATTTGTTTAAACACTGAGTAATTGAGACATTCTACGAAGGCTACCGAAACATGTAGGCTAGTTGTAATAATCCGGGATGCAAGCGGCTCATGCTCGAAAAGCAGGAAAATTTTACACTCTGTAGGTGCCCTTATACTACATGTATAAAACTTTTGATGGATCAATTCAAAGAGATATGTAGATGCAACTCTGTACAATTGTCTACACAGCTACATAACTAAAAAGAAGTGTTTGGTTTTCTATAAGTATAACTCAATTAGGATGGATGTTTTTTTAATATTTAGGTCAAATTTTTTTCAAGTTGTCCTGCTTTTTTAGTTTAAGGAAACTGCTAAAAATCGGAAAACTTGCATCCCTGAATAATAAATCAATATGTAACTTTAGACTGCCGAGACACTTCGGAGTTCGATCCACAGCCTACCACTATCTTCAAATCGGAACCGCTATGAGACTGAGTGCTTTAATAAATACATGTAGGCTATTTAAGTTAGTGCTATTTATTAAAAACTATGACTGCTGCCGAGGTAATTAGAATTGGACAAGGTCAGATATACATATATATCCACATACTGATAACTTTTCTGTTGAAATTGGCAAGAATAAACAACCTCACCCTATAGATATACATTGTAATTTTAGTTATGTACAGTGGAGTCCTGTCAAGATGATCCTCCCTGGATCACAAAAGCTCATCTTTTCAAAAATAAGCAAAAAAATGAAAAGGGACTGAAATGGCTTTTATTAACCAGAAATTTGTATTGAACATGGTAGCACTACACTGTATACAGTGGAAACTGAACTGGTTACGGCCAATACGCCAGGCCTCAAACGGTTTGTAACCTAAACTGTTAATGGTTCCGGCATTCAACAAAGAGGCAGAAAACAAATAAAAATGTGTCCCCAAGGTGTTGACTAAAACGAGATTATACTGTACACATCAGACTATTACTAATGTTTTATGTAGGTGAAACAAACCTAAAAAATTAAAACAGATACTCAATATCAGTAGAGGTACCACACAAGTATAATTGAGAGAAAGCGAGAGAGACAGCGCAGGCAAGTTTGTTCTCACACTAGCATGAACACAAACTATCTTTTCATTGAGACACACGATGCACACATATTGCTCAAAGTCAGACCAGAAATTCACACAAACAAATTATAAATGGTAAGGGTAAAATTTATTGATCATGAAATAAAACGGAAAAAAAGTAAGGTGGCAACAAGCTCTTACTCTGACAGCATCTGGAACTGCTGCTAGCAAAGAAAAAAATGTATCTGGTTTATAATTATATTAACATACTTTACACTATTAAAATCCTTGAAGGAAAAGTTAAGTTTAGATCATCTACCAAATCCAACGATGGATTATATAAAAGTAGAGACAGAAGAAAGCTTTTCCAATTCATTAAAAGCTGTCTGCAGTATATAAACAGAACACAATAATATAATGAATAATCAAAATTATAAAATAAGAAATGCATAAATGTCACTAAGTAAAAGGGAAACCCCTGCCCTTCCCACTGTTGTCTTAAAACTCATGACATACTTATTACTATCATCTTACTCTTAGTACTCAACAATGAGACCTGCTAGAAAGCTTAATTCCATATTTGGAACAAAATTTATTTAAAAACTCAAAGAAAGCTTTGAAGTCAAGGAAATCTATAAAATCTAAGACCCTTAGAAGCAAATAAAATAGGGGATTTTTTTTTAAATCATTGCAGAGCTGAAATTTTCAAAATACCCATAGCATGGTAGGTAAGAAAAAGTACAAAGAGAAACTGCCACAAAAGCTAACTGTTAAAAGCTATGTGGCTGCCAGAAGAAACTGAAGTGGCCTTGCAACATTAAAATAACTGTTTAAAATAAACAACAAAGACTGCTAAAAACACCCTAACCATTTTGGGACCTGTTAGCTCAACCAGCCCATAGATAGTAAATCACTACATTAGTAAATGCATTTCTTTCTTGTAAGCCCAGCTTGGAAACCTAGGATGACATAAATGCATGTAAGAAAAGTTCAAAGTACAAAAGTGAGCATCATCCGCATCTCAAAGCTGAGCCCAGATTAAATGTCAGGCAGAAAAATACCTCAAGGTAACAGTAATTGGGTTTACGTGATAACCAAATACATCATTCAAAGAACAAAAAACCAATTTAACAAATAATGCCTCCTTGGAATCAACTAAATCAATGAAACAGTAATTAATGCTGGCAAACATTCTGTTGCCACATAAAAAAAAAAGGTTCCATGTCTTTGACAATAGGTTGGCCGGAAATTTAAAAGAAAACAGGCAGGAACTGATAATACTCACTGAGAAAGTGTAACTAAAGATAAAATAATTCCAATAAAATGTAAATATATATATATGCAATGAGATGTGAAAAAGATTTGCCTCAATATATCAATTGTCTTGAAGCTTAAAATAACGTACTTACAATGCCAGATTGTCTTCAGTAGACCAAAACAACTTTCAGACTGGCATATTATTAGTTTTAATACAGTGTACTGGAATTTGCTACCAATATCATGATTATTAACGCGGTTTACTAGCGCAGTAGTTATTGCTACATATTTCATTAATGTATTTATAATTCAATGTACAGAAAAACAAAAGGGTGGGTATGATAGGGATACTTGTTTCCAAAGTCTTGCCAAGATGCACACAAGAAAGCTTGCCAATTGCTATTTTAAAAGATGTTATGTCATAAAATTATCAAGCAAAAACTTCTAAGTCTAATGCAAAACACCGCACACCATTGTTTTTTGTACATAAAGTTGGTACAAGCAAACATGTAATTTTCTTTTAAGCGGTATCAGTCAAGTAGTTCATAGCTTCAACGTAAACACGTTGACTCAGTTGCACAAATGTCAATTTATGTTGTGATTTTAACTCTAAAAATCTCAAGCTACAAAAAGGCTCTCCTGCAGGCAAAAGTTAAAAAAATTAGCCTCACAGACTCTAAATCAAACACAAGACTGCGTTAAGCCAGCTATTGATTGAAACAGCCATTCATGAACAGACAGGAATTGTACACTGCAAATTAAGTGTGTAGCAGTACTAATGACCTTGACATACTTTAAACTCCAAGTGAAATAAAAATGTCTTGGACCCCGAATAAGAACATAAAAAATTGGCAGTGGTAAGCAAAAGTTTTGGTTGAGAAAACGCCTTAAAACATATGCCAGGCTTTTCTCCATTCATATAGTTACAAATATACACCAACAATCAAACCAAAATCTATTTCGCACCATACACTCATTTATAGCACCATACAACCATTTCAATTCATTAACAGTATCAACATAATGCATAGAGCAAACTGCAACAAGCACAGTTTTATCAACAAATTAACCTATACGACCCCCTCCTAGTTGGGATTTTAAATGTCGAAGCTGACGACTTAGTGCCTCTTTCCTTTTGAGCTCAATAGAAATGTCTTTTTCCTGGCTTTCCTCTAGCCTCTGGAGTTCATGAATGTACATGGTAGCTTCATTGAGAATCATCACTTTGGAGGCTTTACTTTGCAACGAAATCTTAGGCACCTCGTCTCTAAGGTCTACAAACAAATCAGCTAACTTCTGACGACGATTTCTCTCTAACTGATTGTGGTGGTGCTGCTTTTCTTTGTCCGTGGCATCAAGAGGCAGGTGCTTACGCTTGTAGACCCGTTTGGTTTGTGGCACTGTGGGAACACCTGTTTCTGTAGAATTGGAGGTGCTCGGTATATAGCTGGGACTGGACTCAGGGCTTAGTGGACTCATGGCGTAATCGTGGAAGTTGAGGCTGTTGCTCGTACACAACACGTGTGAGTATGCGTGTTGCTGAGATGAAGAAGAAATACGTTGTTCCAGTTGGTGGTGGTTGTGATGATGATGATGGTGATGGTGTGAACGTTTTTCCTTAGGCGCTTTACGCTTGTGGCCTAACAGACTTGTCCGACCTTTCATCAAGTTCTCTGCAAGTGAAGCAGAGCTGGAAACACCATAAGTGTTGAAGTGGACTGTTGGGTTGGGGCGAGGCGAAGAGCTGGCTGAAGAACATGCACTAGATGATGATGGTGGTGATAGAGGTCCCTCAGCTGGGGACTTGGTCAGGATACTCAACAGTCCGCTGCTGAATAGGGTTGGAGAACCAGCACGGCTAGACGAAGTACTGCCTTGGGTGAAGTAGTCACGGGCATGAGCACCACGGGGAGACTCTGTGACTGTCTCAATATCGACATCACTGTCATCACCTGATAGGGAAAAAAATTTTAACATCCACCTTTAATTTCCATGATTGTGCTTCCAGGCAACACACCCATTATGTAAATCACTTTAAATAATAAAAAAAAATTGTTTGAAATCGAACTGTGTTGTGATCTTAAACAAAACTGAAAGTGGAAATAAAGAGTTATTGGAGGGGAACCCCTAAAATCCGAAGTGTGATTACTTAAAGGAATGATACACCTGATTAAAATCGTGACAGGCAACAAGATGATGGGCAATTAAGATAATGGGTAAATTACAGAAGGGTGCATTACAAAGATATGAATGTGCAAATGCATATAGTGAACACCCAAAGGCCTTGAATACAAAGTATGTTGGTTTACATTATGATTAAGAAGACCCTGCCCAAAATTCATAATGATATTATGATTGCTTCGAAGAATATCTTAACCAACCAAAAATTTTGTAAATTAAAGCCAGCCAAAATTTTTCAAAAACAAAAGCTTGGACAAAATTAAACCCAAACATGATACTAGCCTAACTATATAAATCTAGGCCTACGTCAATTATTTTCTGTGCACTTAAAAAAAAATAATTACACACCTGTTGCAGTGCCAGATTGACTGGATGGTGAAGGTGTGTCCAAGAAGCTGACAGGCAGGTTGTCCACTTCTTCATCTTGATAAATTGAGGAGGCCAAATGACTGAAAGAGCTTTTGGTAAGCTCCTCAATATCGTCTATGTAATCATCTTTCTCTTCCTTGATTTTCAGACTCCTGTGGCCCCATGCCTCAAAGCCTTGGACCTCCTGTTTTTGTTGCTGTTGAAAGTGGTCATGAAATTGGTCATCATAATCCAATGAGTTCATCATCTGACTCAGTAGGCTGTTCTTACATGTTGGAGAGTTGATTTGACTACTCATCCCCATAAACGGATCCTGGTTAGAGAAGACACTGTATTTGTTGTAAGTTTCTTCGATTTCAGATCTGGCACTGAGATCAAACCCAAATGATAAGATATCCACCTCGTCATTCATGTACCTCACCAAGTCCATGGGATGCTCAGAGTCTGGAAGCTCGCAATCACTGTCTATAAAGTCTAGCGTTGTCTTGTCTAAGCCTAGAACTTCGGTTGCCATATCATTAAATTGTCCGTCATCGAATTCCATATTTAGAGGAGGATACAGGGAATGTGCCTGGGGAAAAATAATATTAAAAATCAATTCAAAGTTGAACAAAAATCTTCAATGAAATTTTAAATCGAATTAAGGTTTCATTAAACACTAAAACAAAAGATCACCCAAAGCAACAGAAATCAGTTCAATCTGGATAGGTTTGTATTGGCCTTGAGGAAATACAGAGAAGAGGGAGTTTTCTTTTAGCAGATCTAATACATGTAATATTAATTGAACTTTTATGCCTTCACTTTGTCAATGCCAAATGGATGAGACCACGAAACCTAACCAATAAAATTAATGCCTAAGGACGTGCCTAAAATTGTATTCCTAATAAAATTTGCCCAAAATGTAGATACTAGATAGGCCTATATGACAGTAGTGAGTTAGATCTCAATTAAGTCCAGCGCAAAATAGCACACACATTTGTCACGAATTTGGGGGCTGTCCCACACAGGCGTGCCACCCTAGGCTAAGCCTAAGTAAAAAATGGGAACAAATTGTTTCACAATCTACATCTAGATTCTACCGTATTTTTAGAAATAAAGGGTTCTGCGCAGTGATAGTCTAGATTCTAAATCATTATGCTTGTTAAAATTGCACATTTGACGAGGTGAAGGTTAATGAATAACTTCTGAGGTAGATCTAAAGGTTAAATAAATAAATTCTAACTAATAGTGGCACCCAAGTGCGGAGATTCTGCTCTGAATTCAAGAGAAGACGATCTAGATTATTTATAGGCCTACATAATTCCAAAAATCATAAATTCAGTAAAAAAATCAATGAGTTAAAAAAAAAAAAAAAAAAAAAAAAAGAGCAATAAACGCGCTATTTTCTCTAAAGTTGTACATCTATTTAAAACGAAAGTGATACAAAGGCATTCGTGAGTTAAAAGCAAGATATAGGCTTACGGCTTAGATCTAGATTTCAGTAGATCTAGATCTAGATGTAATAAAAATGAGATCGCAAACGTATATCAGTGCGCATGAATGACCCTTCACGTCAACACGGACGTGTAATTCTGGACTAAGATATATCTAGATTTAGCCTGTTCCGATTCGAACTTAGTTTGGTGTAGATTAGATTCTAGATTTAGTTATGAATATTAACATTGTAAGATAACTATAAATTTATGCGAATGAATCTAATAGAGATTTCGCCCTCTGTAAGTTAAAATGAATTTTTCACCCATTTTTGCGGTAATTTATGACCAAACGGTTGAAAATTAGTAAAGGTCTTATTTTAAAGGATAACAATTATTCATAACTTGAGACTAAAGTAATTAGGCCACCGATCGGGATTGAGCCACGTGAAAAGCACGCCGCACTTTGGAAAAGAGCATAGAACTACGGCCAGGCGTAAACATATTAGGCCGAACTAACTCTCACCGGTCTGGGCCAACGACCGCTCTAAGGCAAAAAGTGATCTAGATAGCTCGAACCAGAATGATTTGACATTAAGAAAACCTATGACAAGTTTACCTATGCCAGCAAATACAAATGAAACTCTCTATATAAAAACTGCCATAGATGACATGCAGAGTTTTGTAAATTTTACTATCGTATGATTGTTGCCATTCTCTTCAGATTTAGTCGAACTCAAATCGCCATCAGTGGGCAAGGCCAAGGGGCACCTCCCACATTTAGATCTAATCTATCATTCTTTGAATTAAATCAAGTGTGAGTCGAGAGTAATCCCAACTTATGAAAACAAAACCAAGAGCACTACTGGATTTACTTCATTTAGGTAAAATACTTACCATTTTGCCAACTTCACGGCTAAATCCAAAATCAGAATTAGAATTCAATACACCCGGCATTACTCCTGATCGTACGGGAATCCACAACGAACTGTAAGGTTTTCGCGCACACTCAGTCCATATATTAGCCAGCCATCCAGGGCATAGATATTCCTACGCATCAGCTTAAAGCTTTCACAACCAAGGTCAGATTTACGCAAATTGTAAAACGATGTAAAACAAATCTAACAACGTTTTCCAAATCTTAAATTTAGCATTATTTTGTACGAAAAAATATGATTGGTCTTAATTTGACAATCAAAAACGATTTTTGTCCAATAAAGTTCATTTTTCTTAGTCTTGCGGAACTATATTTTGATGTCGGTGCTTTGGTCAAATGGCGGGAAAGAGGGGTAGGCGGAGCATCAGCTACACAAACCAATGGGAGAAAGAAAAGGTGGAAAGGGGGCTGAGAGGGGTCTGTGGTGGCAAGTTGGTCGTCGCGAACTTGCAGGCGCAGAGCCTTGTGACGAACCCGGCACTTGTTGAATTATTCTTCCCGTCAATGAATGCATTAGGCCTGCCATGAGTAGCCTGATAGACGTGCCTAGGCCTTGCGCCTAGGTTGTGGTTAGGCAGTCAGGGACACTCAATCCTTTCATTTTCATACATTGTACTGAACTTGAGCCTAGATTTGGCGGTGTGGGGGAAAAACGCTAACAAAAAAATAGTTTACATAGTCATGAATTTTTCGTTCGTTTTATTACAATCTTCATAGATAAAGTGTAGGATACGCATTAGGGATTAGAATCTAGGCCTATTCAGAAAAATCAAAATTGGTAAAACATGAAAAAAAAGTTGGGCACCTAAGTGGTGTCGTCTCTGGAAATTTGCATAAACAATAAGTGTAAAGCGAATTTGACCAACATGACCTTTAGTTTTCATTGATTTCCCAAAGAAGTAAAAACTGGGTAGATAAATCAAGTTGTAAGCTTAATAGAATGGGCATAAAAAACTACTGCATAATCCCTGTTGTTTCCTTTAACGGAAAGTCAGTCATCGCGTTGTGTGTTTCTGTATCTTGAAAGTTTCAGCAGTATTGTCACATTTTGTTGAACTCTGGTTTAAAGCCCGGAGACTATTAAAATTCCTCAATAATATATTATTCGGGGCTTCTTCAGTTGATATTTTTTTCTCCTCTTTAGCAGAGCAATCGCTCTTTCAACGTTTGATAACAAAGCTTGAGGCTTCCATCATTTCATAACTAGATCTAAGTAACATTATTTTTCAATTTTACCTAACAGTGATACATGTGTATCTAGATTTTGGTTTACACATTTACACAAATTTGATTACGTTTTATCTTTACTTCTCCGCATTTTTCATCTCTTCCTGTCCCTCCAACCCCTCATTAGGCCGACATTTTCAATCTCCATCTGTTTCAATACTTCATCCTAAGATGTAAAATCTTCATTAATGTAATGCTCCTTATCCTCGTTCTAACGTCACTCAAATTAATTTTGTGTCGCTCCAAGTTCTCGTAAAAAAAAATAGATTCTATGTCCATGTACCTGTTCATGAGAAGAACAATAATCCGTTTAAAGTGCTCCTAAAGATATATTCAGCTTAATTGTTTGGGGGAAAATGAATAGAATTTACACAATGGCGCTCCTTGACACATTGATATTAATATAAGTGTGTAAAATTTCAAAAAGAAAAAAAAACGACTTGTGTTTACTGATATATTCCTACAAAATGAAGCCTGTGGCCAGATGTTTATCTTCCAGGAAACAGTGAGGATGTTTGTTAGATTGTTCAAACTTTAATCTTTACCTTTGTGATGACCGTTTATTGGTGAGACACCCACAGCTCGAGCAAGCAAATAGAATTATAATACGTATGTATATATATATATATATATACATACTAGTTTACTTTACATGTATAAGGTCATGTACTTCTACTAGTAGGTTATCGTTACCAAAGTTCGTAAAAAATGTAATGAAAAAGTCAACCTTCATTCAGTTGAACAAAAATGCGTGCGTTGGTTGTACTTTTCGCTATCACCATCACTGTTACGTGAAATCTATGTTAGGCCTACTCTTTATCTATCGCTAGCTTAATTAAGTACCTGTATCGCTGATCAGTTTAATCAATTTAATGAAGTACCAATTTTACACAGTACTCCTCGCCCCGCCTCCCATTCCCCATACACACACACAAAAAGAAAGAAACCGACGCCCACACTGCCCTTTTCAGAAGACGGAAACTTTCGAGTCTGTAAAAAGTGTATTATTTCGTCGCGCATGCCTCGAGCTTCGTGGACCAAAGACGCGTGGTTCTCCAAGTATCCAGTAATATAATAAGTTTCTAATAAGTTGTTAAGTCTTTCGTAGGTCTAGTCGACCCGTGACCTTATTTACATAGTTAAGCTTTTCACAGCGATTTACATACAGCTCGCAGTGATTTACATACAGCTGTTGGCTACATGGGCCTTAGACCGCTTTCTCCAAAAGTTTACACAACAGCTGAGAACAATATTATGTTAGCACAAACGGGCTAATTCAACATCTTCATCCCCCGTCAATGCCTCGGTAATTTACCTCTCTAATACATGTAGTAAGTCACTACATTAAAAGTATCTACTAGATCGAGATCTATAGAAATAAAGACTCTGCCGATAAGTTGTATAATTATCTACTTGTTATAGTGTTCAGTTTTCTAGTTTTATTTTCTTTGAAGCTACTTGTATTTCATTTGTTGACCTCTCTACCAATCTCTAACTTTGGGCAGTTTAATTTTATACGGTGTCTACCTAGATTCAACATCCTCTAAGCTTGCTTCACGGCAAACTTATACGGAGATTAGGACTACCAATTTTTACGTTTTCCCCATTTTGTTAGTCGTTAGTTTGTAAATTACAGGGGAGGGGGGTGTGTGAATAAATTGGTTTGCGATCAGTCATTATTTTGTACATGATACTCCGACGTATTCTTTTCTCTGTCTCTTCTCAGTCTCTCCCTCTCTCTCTCTCTCTGTCTCTGTCTTTCTGTCTCTCTCTCTGTCTCTGTCTGTCTGTGTACCTCTCTCTTTCCCTCACTCTCCCTCTCCACTTCCTAGGCCTCTTTGTGGAATGTATTTTTATCTTTTTGTCCCCCCCCCCTCTTACTTTCGTTATTCTTCTAGATGTCTAAATCTTAGCTTTGCACATGTTTAGTTTTGTTGATCCATTCGTCTACCTACCTATCCATCAGAATATATTTATCTAAATATAAACGCTCATGTTTCGCTCCCATTTCGGTTCTCTCATATCTTAACAATTCTATGTATGCCTTTTGCCCTTGGCATCTCTTACTTCTTTTCTAAACATTTTACGAAGGTGCGTCTGCCGCAAAGAAGACTCATTGATGCGAAAGGTTCATTAAACTCTAGAGTTCTAGACCTACATGTTCAGTCTTGCAGATCTTGCACAAAGAGGAAGCGCGACGCCTACCAATTAATTTATTTGAAGTATAAAATAAGGAAATAAAATCAAGCCCATTTCACAAAGACTCTGATATAAATTCATATCTTCTCAATTTTCCCCTGGTTGACCTTCGTTAATCCAACACATTGGATACTATAAATATTGGTCACCAAAAACACTGATGGAAGTAATAAACGAAAAGTTTTAAAGTGGATATACGGTTTTTGAAAGTTTACCTTTTGTCATAAGTTTTTGTTATTATTGCATGTATTATAGCGGAACCTTTGGCTCGTTCTGCATGCAATAAGCTGAACTCTATCGTTACTTTGCTTTGAAAAAAATCGACAACCTACAGAGAAAGGGCTACATTGTATGAGAATTGAGATTTCTCAGCGATAAAAATAGTCCCTATAGTATTTTGTTTAACCCAATGGGTTTCACAAAGAAGCCCTCCGAAGGTCTGAATAGATTCCAATCTGGTCGCTAACTAGCCCCGCCCACCAACATCGCTACCTGTCAATTACGATGGACCATTAGGATACTTTCTCACGGGTACATGTTGGCACGGCTAAATGGCTAACTCTGATTCAATGTTCCCAGCTGGGGCAGCCGGGGGATGACACGGATA
>BMAT01013924.1:143112-154028 GCA_019649035.1 Elysia marginata | reverse complement strand
CCCCCCCCCCCCCCCCCATGCACCCAGTCCACTCATCTCCTCAAAAAGCCAGACTGATTGATTGGTTAACCTCTGACGACTCCTCGTATCTCACACCAATGACGCCAGGGAAGCCCACGAGGCAATGACTAATTAGTGCAAGGTCAGTCTGACCTTCCAAAGACCTGGGCCCACACCCTGCAACCTTACACAGAATCAATTATGGACTTCACCCCTACTTGTTTAAAGCGACTTTAACTGAAATGTTAATGATCCTATGACCAAGAGCGCCTTGATGTAGGCTCACTCTGAAGATTCAAACTAGTTAGGTTATGCACGTAGATGCTCACATTCATGACTAATCAAAGCGCAGTCGGCTCGTTTGATGTAGCTCACACACACACACACAAGAAAAGTTCTCATCTTTTTTTTTTCTCTTTTTTTTTTTTTAGCGCAGGGCTGATCAACTGATAGAAGTCTGATTTTTTACCCCGCTTCCACCCTTCTTCTCCTGTTTGATCACGCGTAACGGTTAATGTGCAATGACGTACGTTGTCGTATGCCGCCGTGCGTCGCTCTGCGTTCTCATGTGTTGCCATGCGTACCGTCTGTGCCACCTCCGACAGGCAGAAGATCCTAGCAGACTCTTGTAGACCTATTGACCGAACAGAGATGCAACCTTGGTCTCAATTACATGTACTATGTGAGCTAGGGAAGCTGAGCACTACAAATCTAATGCATAGCTTGCTAACAATTAACATGTCCGTTCACGGTTGGGATTTAAATCACACAGTGCCTTGCGTATAGAACTCATTCAAGGAGTTTTCCAATACTCTGTACTTCTTCTCTATCTGCTTGCTCTCTTGCCTTTCTGTCTCTCAGCTTATCCATTATTGCAAACAGATAAGAATATATATATATGGTCACATACAAACTTCGTTTCACAACCAAAAAAAAAAAAAAAAAAAAGCAAAACAAAAAATCGCAGCGGCGTTAACTGTTGCAAGTGTGCAATTTTACTGCAAAAGTAAAATCTCACTTGCTCAAGTTGTAAAAACGCGTCCCACAGCGCATGCGCATGTAGTAAACGCTCTTTGTTCTAGTTTAAGCGAAGCAGTAATTTACGGTCTCTCTCGAAGATAAAAAAAAATCAAGTGTCATAACATCACAGATATCTAATAGAGATCTAAAGTAAGATAAGAAATTTAAATGTTTGAAATAAATCAACTTTTACTCCTACTACCAGCTAAAAGTAATTACTCTAGACCCTCTCGTGTGCAAATTAAAACAAGCCACTCTGCTCTCTCAAGCGGAAAGCAATGTGTGACAGCTACAAGTTGAACTATGCAAATGGACGCGGGTTTGATGTGGCAATAGAGACCTTTAGCACACGCACCGTGTCTCACTACGCGTACGTGAAAATCGGGAAAGCAGATTGAGAAACTATAAAAGTAATGAAACCAGTTTCTAAAAATAGACCCATAGACGTTCGCGTCATACTCACGCGTTGCTGCTTAAAGTCTGTAATTACAGTTTGCTCTGCGACTTGCTCGCGACAGCGCTGTGTGAGTGTGCGTGTGTGTGTGCATGCTACTCAAAGTTGGACTTTGTCTTTTTGAAATTGAATCACAATTTTTTGTTTTGTGAAAGTGCAACTTCAACCAGGCGTTGACGCCCAGTAGATTTTTTTGGCTCAAACCCTAAGCAAGCTCACTTAGCAGAAAGTCAAACCACTGGAACTGAACTCCAGCTCTATCATTAGCATCTGCAAACCTCCTGGGTTTAACATTACTGTTGTTAGTCGGTCGGCCTTCTTGCAACAGGCTGCTCTTTAAGTTTAAGTGTATTTTTCATACAGCTTTTACAAATACTTGTACTTGAATAACATATACCACGATACTCATAATTTATGCAAAGATTAAATTAAACTGTAGGCTGTTGGGCTTTCTACAAATTCAACTTCCTCAAACGCTTTCATGGCGGATATAATTTGTTAAAAAGGAGTTTAATTAGCCAAACATTAATTGGTGCAAACCTTAGATTACAACTTCACCTGAAATTTCCCAGATCGAGTAAGTTCAGTGACGCAGGTTAGACATGTTTGGTTTTAAATCTCATTTAACTTCACAGGAAGTAACCTAATGCGAGGACAAATCAAGGAAGCGCTAAAAAATGGGGAGCCATCTGTTTTGATATGGTAAAAGAAATTTGAGATTCATAGCGATTGACCACCGTCACTATTGAATTTTGTAGAGATGTGAGCTAAGGGTATCTGCCTAGTTAGATTATCATATTTCTCTTGTGACATTAGTTTTGTTGGCAACGCCTCATGGAGCTATAATTAAAGGACTATGTTTAGCACTTAAAATCCTGCTGAGCGGGGTTTCAGGCTGTTTGTATGTCTTTAGATAAAACTATGGAGTTTTATCGATGTCAAGGTAATCGAGATGACGGCTAATTACGGTGCTAGAATTGCTTGGTCAGTCTCAACATTGTAACCGATAAATTACTCATTCAATCAAACAACCTGTAAACATTATTACTAGCGCATGCCCCAGAAGTACCAAAAAATTAGATTTTTAATAATAGACTTAGACAAGTCGAAACACAGAGGGATCCACGAGTTTGTCAAAACATTGCAAAGATAATTTAGAATTTATACATTTAACTCTCAACAAATAAATCCATAAACATGGTACAGATAGGACACATTGGGAAAAAATCCCAGCTCTTTTAAACAAAAGGCTTCAACAGGCATCTTTTATTTTTTTTACATGTGTGATATGTATTTGCGACTCTACGAAATAAAATGCTTCAAAAAGCTTTGGTTTCATATAAAGCGAGAAGAAATATTTTCTATTGTTTTCGACATTGATGTTACACTAATAATAATGATAGGCCTAACACAAATATTGATAGGTTCTCATAACGTTAAAAGCCTCTTTTCCATCTCTACCCAAATGCAGTCAACCAAGGGAAATTGTTTTCAAAATTGCAATTTTCTAAATCTATGCATTAATCTTTGAAGCATACAATAATAATAAAATGTGAAATGAGGTGAAATAGTGTATAATTATCATGAAAAGACTTCATTCTTTTTAAGGTTAGATAAAGTTTGACAAACTAACAACTTGGCATCCAGTTTTCATGAAATCAATAAAGCAAGAATATCGATTTCTTAGTAGTAGTAGTAGTAGTAGTAGTAGTAGTAGTAGTAGTAGTATCACAACGCCTGGTATACATCTTTAAATTGACATAATCAAGCCCGTATCGAGTAGATACGTAACGCCTCAACAATTAGTTCACCGGCAATGACTGATAAAGTGAGGGAATAATTATGAAATCTGTGAATGGCAAAGAGCGGTGAGCTCTTTTCTTTCCGAGGACACAAAAGAGCTTCGAGCTTAGTTGTTTGTCGACCAGCTCCAGGTACATAGGCCTAAATTGTAAGTGGCACAGTCCAGCTAATGTAAACAAAGACACATGCAACTTGTCTGCAGCAGAAAAAAAATCTTGTTCTTACATAAATCAAACCCGCTTTTATTTTGGTATCATTCCAAATTTTTAGTCTTAGGTAACAGAGTTATCAAATTTCATTAATTTCACTGAAACGTACACCTGAAATCACATTAAATATAACTTCCAACTTACAGTTTGACTAATCATGCAAAAGAAAAAAAGGAAAGAATAATAAAAAAGAAATTTCAGGCAAGTTAGTTGGAGAAGATGTCTTCGCGTGTGGATGGAGGTCGTGAGGAAGGAAGGAAGAAAAAATAAATGCGCCCCCTCACATCTGACAAAAACCCTGTGAGTAATCTCGGTTGAAGGTTAAACTAGCGCGAGAGTGTGCGCGTCCCGAGAGTTACCGATATCTGATCCCTTTCATTAGCTCCATCACTGAGGCAATAAAATGAAAACCAATCGTCAAAAAGAGTCACGGTACTTATAAACTTGAGTAATTAAATAGATCCACATATTTATTAATCTTAGTCCAATTGAGCGCATCAAATTACCTAGAAACAAATTCGACTTTATTTTTACTGCAATTTTATTCTTGCTGCCTTATTATGAAACCGAAGCTAACTGGATCAACGGCATTATGAATAAATAAATTTAAATAACAATAAAATCAACAACATACTTACACCTCTTGTCGCAATAAGCCATAAAGAAACAAGACTAGCTTTCTACTTAGCAACGAAAGACACGTCAGAATTTGTACTTTCAGTGCAATGCATCATTGTTTAAACGGTCCTATTTCTATCAACAACTAATTTAATCGTAAACCAAGCTATAAGTTAATTTTTGCGGGAAAGCCTGTCTTTTTTTCTAATCCGAGTTGAAAGATTGTTTTTCTATGCCTGACTATAAGCTCCAATAAACAAGTGACGCCTTGTGGAGTTTTAAATCCCCTAAACTTTCATGAGATGCTCAAACATAACCAGTACCCAGAAACCTGGTAGGATTATTTTGCCGCTAACCCTTTCACCTGAGCAGTAAAAAGTTAAAACAAAATCCTGTAAACTGAGGACCCGTTCCCCAAGCAGAAGTGCGAATATCGGTCTTCGTTCTAATTTTAAAGATAGTATGAAGAATGGTGGGAAAAGCTTCTACAATCGATCGAGCAATAGAAGCAGCTCTGTATTTAGACATCTTGTTTGCTGCTTGGGTTAATTGCAGTAGTGCAATATTAAGACCTCTTTAACAGACTAAGTCACAAACAATCTTACATTTTCACTATTAATTCTCCTTTGATTCCCTATCTGAGCAAATAGAATCTACAGTAACCTGCAATCGTAAAGCCTTTGTAAAAAACATAAAAAGAGCCCCAATCTTATTTCTAATAATATAAAAACTTTCCTAAAATATACCCTATACATTCCTGGCCTGTTAACCCACAAAGGCCAACAGAGATAGAGATTGAGTGAAGCATTCTCATTGACCTGCATTGAAACGGCCCAATCTACGTGGGGGAAACTCTACACAAACTGAACAAGACATAACGTAGCATCAGATCTCTTAGTTATCTTGCTCGCCCTCTTTCCAGCAAAAAGATAAAAAAATGCATAAAAAAAAAGAAAAAAAGACTACAAAGGTGCACAGGTGCACCCTTCATGCATACAATCATGATGCGGGTTCGCTACATGGCGAAATTAAAGAAAACTCGTGCGCATTTTAATTTCTACCTTTTTAAAGTTCTCACATTTTTGGGGGGGCTAATTATTCCAGGGTAGAAAGCAATACTAATGATTGCCTCGGTTCGTTTCGTTGAGTTATTTACTGGGGGTCGATGCTTCATTAAATGTGATAAAAATCTTTCTCTAAGTTGATAAATTCGCGGAAACTCGAGAAACTAATTTTCTGTGAGGATATTTATTTCCCTTATGTAAACCCTTGAAATAAGCAAAAAAGAAGTAAAAACAAATTATCAGTAATGTGATATCAAAAATAAAAGGGAGGTAAATGAAAAACAAAATAAAAATGAAATAGATCCCGTAATGGATGACACGCAGGTCCCCCCCCCCCCCTCCAGGAACACACACAACAAACTTAAAAAAAAATTATTCGCTTTAAGCATCTTTTTACGTACAGATAATAATTGTTTTAGAGGCATCAAAATGTTGCACAGTGAAAACATTAAAGCGCATGCATTAGATCTTATCTATGCTAAGTGGACCTCATGTGTAAGAAACGGGGGAACCAATCAGAACTGCTAGTGCTACAGTGAGCAGGGCTCCAGCAGACTCCAGCCTATGGATGCAAGCATCATCTCTTTGACGCTGGTGTCGTAGTCGTTGTGGCAACTGGTGTTGCCTGTAGCCTATCTTGTCGTATCTTGTCACCCACACCTGTAAACCCTTCACTTATCTCAGCTATCTCGGCTCTACCGCCCTCTTGATGCTACTTCATCTAGCGTCTCAATATTGTTATATTGTCATCATCCGCGCCCTAGTTTCTCTGAGCTGTTGCCGTTATCTTCCACAATCTCATACACGGCACAATCACCAAGAGAGTTGCGAATCTGAAAGGAAATTTATGCGAAACATTTCTAGGCCTGGATTCCTTGACGTGAGAACACGTAAAAACAGCGTAAAAATTTAAATTTGAATTTTTGAATGAGGGGGAGTGTTAGCCCCTATGTTGTGGATATCGCTCTCTTTATCTCTGAATAAGCCAATAACCTCAGCTAACAGGATATATATATTTTTGCTGAAACAGAAACAAAGTAGTAATAGCAGCAAAAATATTACTATTTCGTCTATCATTTACGTAGCAAATATTAAATACTGCTTATCATCGTAACAATGATAATGACGAGAAGAAGAAGAAGAAGAAAAGAAGAAGGAGAAAAGAGGAAGCACAAAAATAGTAATATTAATAATAATATCAATGATAATGAAAAGAACAATAATGCTGATAATAATGATAATAATGATGATAATAATAATGACAATATTGTGGTAATAATGATAATGATACATGTAATAATGTTAATAAGGATAACTAATATAACCACTGGTTCATCATTCGCAATAATAATCAAATAGTTTTCACATTCATGAAGGTAGAAAAAGAGCGCTTTGATATGAAGAGTCTAAACCACTAAAATGCTCTAACTTGTCTAAGCGCCATGCATGGGTTCCCCGACAAGCCATTACTAACCAAAGGAACCATCGATGGACTTGTATTTTTATATATGTGTATATACATCTCCATCACCATCCTATATATCATCATCATCCTCCCATCCTCATCATTATCATCATCCTTATCCTTCTCCTCATCATTATCATCATCCTTATCCTCCTCCTCCTCATCATCATCGTTGCTGTTCTCATTATGACTAAAAATCGGTCAACATTTTAAAGAAAAAAAAAACGAAGTTGAAAATTTAAATGAACTCGAAAAGATAGCAGAGGGAAGAGCAGATAAAATAGAGACGCTGGTTTCAACTTGTAAACTTAAGTGCACATTTTTAGATAACACGTTACACAGTTGTAACAATTGGTGGTTCGAACATTTTCAAAAAAGGTGAACCATGAACAAAAATAGACTTTGGTCTTTGCGAAGCAAATCGCTCAAGAAAACATAATTATTTTTCTTTGTTTTGTTTCAACCGCGTCTGGTATGATTCTATTTTGGAACAAAAAACGTCGACTTGGAGTATTTCAGTTACGCCTGACATTGAGCTCACCGCTTATCTTACACGACTAAGGAGAACAAAGTTAAATCAGGGAATGTTCTTAAAATTTATTTCCTGGGCTCCGCTATCTAAGCTAGTCGCAGAAATTATGCTTAAAGTTAAAGTTATAACGTTGCAGCTTTTACTTAAACAAAAGCTTTTAGGTAAGACGACCAGAAGAGATTTGAAAGGCGAAAACGTCACAAAAATGAAAAAGAGAGAGATTAGGAGAGAGAGATAGAGAGAGAATGAATGAAAGAAAGATAAATAGATATATTCAGAGAAATAGGAAGAGAGAATTAGAAAGGGAGATGGGAAAACAAGAAGAATAGCGAGAGAGAGAGAATGAGAAAGAGAGGGAGAGATAGAGAGAGAGAGAGAGAGAGAGAGAGAGAGAGANNGGGGGGGGGATGGTGTAAAAGGCACAAGAGAGAAATTTAAAAGAAATGAAACAATTGAAGACAACTCTCCTTCCCCGGTAAGCTTGCACTAACAACACAGCTGCTGCTGCTGCTTCAGTCTCTGGATGGTGTTGAGTGTATCCAACCTTGTCCCAACCTCCCCCTGATTTCAGTACAGTCACCTACAAACAATCATGCACTACTACAATGGACAGAAACCTACATCATGATGTGATAACAAAACACACCTAAACAGATATCATAGATTGAAATTGTCCTTGTGTCTATTTTTGGAAGCTCATTGACAACAATATCCTTCAGTTTCTGGAAAACAGGGTCAAGAATACTTCGACAAGTAGACCTATTCCTTCCCCCAGCCCCCCCCCCCCCTTGGAGCACTTAAAAATATAGAGCCAATTCTATCCTGACCATAAAGTCAACTGAAGTGTGGTTTTTATCTCCTATTTTCAAGTTTACAGTATTTTAGTCCTACAGCGGATGGGTGAATAGCTGCAAAAAACCGGGTTATCTCTAGATCTAGATCTAATCTGAATGATCTTCCACCAAAGGTGCAAAGTAATTAACCAGTATGTTGCCGCGACTCGTCCACGCATCAGATGAACATTAAAGAAGAAAACTTTAAAATGTACACGTCCCCGACTCATGTGCAGAATATATTTTGTCTGGTTGACAAGTTTTCAAAAACTGTAATGTGTACAACACACTGAATTGGTCCTTATATCCGTCATCCCTTTAGAGGCCCGTGGAATGGTCTGCAATAGAGAACTTAATAAACAGTTACTGGTAGGTATACCAAAAGGACGCGACAGTCGGATGAAGCTTTGAGGAACCCGGGAACGATTTTTAAATGTCTCTTTCTCAGTAGCATTAGATGATTGATATTTTCCAAAACTAATACTGACTGATTAAGTCATATCGTGGATCAGATCTAAAGTATATCTCATTTATTGTAATGCATATTTGCTGTTTGCGTGACTTAAAATTAGTCTCAGGTTTGTTTACTCGCTTGTGTGGAAAGCGGTACTCAAGCGGCCACAAGAAATACCAAAGTGCCATCAAGAGTAACCAGTGACCACTTCACCTGCAGTTTCTTCCTACACATTAGTCATTCATTGGCTAACCATTTTAAAATCTCAGAGCATAGTGATGGCGTACTTTGAATTAAACTCGAGTTTTCCTAACTGAAACCAAAACTATACACCTGGAAATGTAAAATGTTGGACTTTCTACACCACAGATCAAAATCCCAAATCTCAACCATTATTACACGTATCCCAGAAGCCTATGAAATTGGTTATGATTTCATATTGCAATTATTCTTTCACATGAAAAATGAGAACATGAAAATGATGAAGTTAATTGATAATTACTAATCTTTTCTTCTTTCGTTCAGTTCAAAAAAGGTGCTGAGCCTACATGACGTGCCAAGACAAGAAAGTTGTAGTAGGCACTGCGAGATAATGTCTGAACCAAGCGTTACGATGTTACAAAGATCATGTCTGAGCAACGATAAGAATCAATGAAAATAAGCCCCCAAATCATCTTGAAATAGTCAATAGAGCTCGCTAACTTAGTACAAAATTTGTTCCTAAACAATATCGTATTCAAATCTGTTGAATTTCAGTATACATTAGGATTACATGTATTTCATTTTTTATGATCTTTAAACTGCAAAACAAACTACTTCCTTTTGGAACAGCCAAGACGAAATAAAATAGCCACAAGGAGCGAAAAAAGTTTTTGACAATGTTGTTTGCGAGCCAAAAATACAAATTGAATAGTTCTATATTGAAGGTTTGTCTTTTGTGACATTGCTGGACTTAACTTCGATGATTTTTTTTGCCTTCTGTAGATGTGAAACATTCAGTACTGTATGCCGTACTACTAAAGGTACATTCAAAACAAAGAATCAACTGTTGCTATCCTGACATACCAAAACAGTTCTGACTCTTCACACTTTCATTCCACATTACAACCTTTCCTGCTAATTTTGGCTTTAGATCATTCCATCTCCCTTCTGTCAAAGTAAATAAGACCTAGGTTCCAAAGTCTCTTGAAACATTAACATTTAACAATTTAAGATCTACGAATGACTGCGAAAAACTTGGTTAGCGCATGAAAACATTTACAAGTTCGTCGCTCCTAAAGATTTTGAACTGGATTTATTCGGTGTGTGTATAGAATGAGAACGCTTTTATTTGACGTAATAGCGTCACTCCTAATACTGCACGAGCTTAAAGTTTATGTAAAATAATGGACAAGAATTACAACTAACAAAGGGTATTTCGTTCCGGTTTGGCAATATATTGTGAAACAAACCAACTTATTCTAGTAATTAACCACTCGCATTTACGCATGAAGGAGTATGCGCTTATCATTTTCTGTCGTCTGCCAATACAACCACATTGGCGTAAAGTAGAAAAGTTAGGCATTCTACCACACACGTTTCTACAAATCATATATGCACACACGCATCTTACAACCTAAAGGTTTGAGAATGAAAATCTGACCTCGTTTTATTTGACGTACCTAAAGATAGATAAATACGGTTAATGAAACGCACGTATGCAGTTATAAGCAAATCAAGAAAACTCACAGAAACACCGTTATGCCTTGACGCAAACACCCCCCCCCCTCCCCCACACACATTCTTTTTCAATGCGATTTTTATCTGCAGCAGGTGTTTTTTTCCCTCATACTACAATGAACTACCAACGTTCCGTCACGGTGCGCTACGGTGCACGTGAGTTGCGCATCACGTGAGGTCAACCACTCAGTTTTTAAACTCATTCAACACTTACTAGATCTAGGCGATGAAAGAACTAGTTTGACTGAGATTCGACTGCATACAATGCAATAGTCTAATTGACTGAGATTCGACTGCATACAATGCAATAGTCTAATTGACTGAGATTCGACAGCATACAATGTAATAGTCGAATTGACTGAGATTCGACTGCATACAATGTAATAGTCGAGCTCTAGGTCTTTCAGCGTATGCACGCAACTCGCGGCCGAACTTTTCTAGGCTTCAACCTATATTGTCTGTCAGTTCAGTGCATAGGAGTCAAGGAGTCATGGTTAAAACTAAAAAAAACATTTGTTAGTATTTTCTTCACTCAATCAGGCGGGGCCTATCCCAACACTGGCGAAATGAAACACTTGTATATTTTCTTTCCTTTTTTTGTTATGGATGTTGCTAGCATGCAACGTTGAAGCCAACACAGGAAAAACGAAAAGTAGCTAATGGAACCTCCTGTAGAACCAAGTCCTTACCCTTCACGAAGTTCATGCAACTTCGCCTACATTTGCAAACCTTTCCACGTAGCTTC
>BMAT01013924.1:15858-27331 GCA_019649035.1 Elysia marginata | reverse complement strand
AATATCTTCATTTTTTTCCATCATTAAGATAAGATAAGATAATACTTTATTGTCCCACAGGAAATTTTTAAGGCATCAATTGAAATCATTAAACCCAGCGTAGAATAGCTACAGTCATAACTGAACGAGAACTTACAATGCTATCTACTTTGTGTGCGCGAGTGTTGAGAGAGTATACAAAGAGTGTCACGTGAATGAGAGTTTTCCGGCTGCGTAGCGCGAGAGTGTATGTATCTAATTGGTGATTGTACTTGTTAATTATATTTGAAAACTATACTTGAAGATCGAATGTTATTCTACATGTAAACTGATGAATTGGCCTCTGGCCTAATAAAAACATTGAATCTTGAATCTTGAATCTTGAATGTATTCGTTGTGTAGGTTTGATGTTCAGTACTAACTGTAATCACCTTAGCCAGCATCTTTCGCTCATAATGCTTACTACAAAGCTTATTTCTCGAGAACACTTCATTGAAAACGTACAAACATTGTAATGATTCACGTGAATACTAATAGTTATGGCACTTGCCTCCTTGATTTAGTTCGAAAAATCCTCATTCAATCGCCTGCATGTATTACTGCCCTTAAAATCGAAGATCTTACATAAATTAGGGCGACTATAATTAATCTGCACGAAATTTGGAGTCAAGGGATACTTTACTGACAATGGAAAAAATCTTTGGGTTGTTTTTTTTGGTTTTGTTTCAAATATAATTTTCAAAAAAATCTGTTTCGTAATTTCGTTCCTATTCATGAACTTAAAAAAGTGTATTACCCAGTATTTTTTAAAGATATTTACGACAACGAAGAACTTTTAATTAGTTTACACCAAAAAATTTATCTAAAAGGTTTGGCTTTGTTTATAATAACCCCTTTATCATTGACAAAATCGTTTCACCTCTGAAAAAAAAGAGCGAAACCGCATAATTTTTTATTACATAGGAATTTGATAATCTAACCAAAGGAGGTTTTATTTTGCCTGCTCCTGATATTATGCATTGTGGATTGACGAGGCTAATAAGGATACTTATTTCGATGAAACAAGGTTTGAAAGGATGTGAATGCAATAACAAACTAACTGAAATGAGTACACATAAGAAGGAGCGAGACAACATTGATGCTGACGGAGTAACCCAAGTCTTTAATAATATGTAACAAAAATATATATACTCTTGTAGCGCCAAATCTCAAAAATATATAGGAATAGGCGCTTCACATCAAGACATAAGATATTTTTTTTTAATAGAATGGCTGAACCAGATGGATAAATAGATAGATAAGTAGAAAGAAAGGAAGAAAGAAAAATAGATATATATATAATTATATATATAGATAGATAGATACATTATATATAGGTAAATAGATCTATTCCTGACAGAGTACATAATCAAAAAATCTGCCAAATTAGTTTAAAAAGCTTATTCTTATTCATAAAAAATTATGTCAAAGACAATATAGATAAAACGTATGTCGATTAATATATATGGTTGAATATAAAAGTATGTAGGCCTAGTCACAGTGAGGCTGAGAGGTAAACCTACAGCAAACAAGTGAGAGAATAGATAGTCTGTTGATCTAAAGAAAAAAGAGAATACTTACTTGAGAGACGTATATATGTAAAGAGATAAATACACCAATTAGCAACTGCTGTGCCTTTTTCATTGAAAATAAAATAAAGAAGTTGAGAACGACAGACAGAGGTCGAAATACAGATCGATACAAAGTAAAAGACATAGATGGAAATAGAGACATACAAAGAGATAGATAGGCAGGCAAGCAGATAGAGACAAAGAAATATGGGAAATATGATCGAAAAAAGATACAGATTACGACTCATAACATTTGCAAGATGGAGTATTTGATTTTTTTAAGTTGAAGGAGCCAATGCGAAATAAGGGAGGCCTTGCCTGCTTGCGAGCAGCGAACCCTGTAAAAAAACAAGAACGGTTGGCGTTCTGCAATATGATATTTCGGAACCAAATGATATTAAAAAAAGAAAAGAGCAAGGCCTTTTTAAACTGTTTGATTATGCAATGCAAAGCCACAGCCTGCATAATTTGAACAGCAATGATGGATGGAGACAAAGGTTTTTTGCTTTTTTTTTCTTTTTTTCCTCAATGGAGGATGCACATTGTGTCTGAAACGAAAACTGCAGAGAATCAGATCGAAGGCATGAAGAGGGAGGAAATTGGGTGGTGTAATTTATTAGAAAGAGACACATCCTAGAGATAAAATCTGATGGAATTATGAAACAAATTCGAAAAAGGGTAGAGGTGGGGGGAAGAGGAAAAGTAATGAAAAGCTATTTATGGAGCAAAGGGGGTTGGGGGAGACATAAAAATTGAACCTGAAAAAGCTTCAAACCATTCTAACAAAGAAGAAGGGAAGACAGGCAGACAGATAGACAGACAGACAGACAGAGAAAGAAAGATAGAGAGTTTAGAAAAGATAAACCAGAGAGACAGCCAAACGAGACGGAAAGGCAGACTAAAAATTAAAAGTTGAAAGTTCAAGAAAATGCCACCAATTATTTGATACATTGGCCGCAGATTTCAACAGGCGTGAGTCATTGCAAATCCAGAGCGATCCTGAAATGTTGGAAAGGCAGAAAGAAAACAGAAAGGGGATCAGAGGGCAAATCATGCAAAAGAGAAAATAGAGGTTAAGGTTAGTAACATGGAGCGATTGCAAATGCCCGATATTATCTTTACGAAACAAGTAAAGACATTCTGAAGCTTATAACTAGCTGCTATATAATCAGCGAGAACCGCAAGAAACATAGCTCGATTTATTCAAACCTAACGGATTATCAACAGATGAATTGGGGGATAAATGTTGGTCTAGACATAGTATCAACTATCATGCTTATTTATGTATTGGCGCTTAAGAAGGAAGGCAGCATCGCTGGCCGTCTGAACCAAAGATAAGCCAGTAGTTTCATCACTATGACATAAGCCACGCTGTATCACAAGCAGAGACTACTTCAGATGAGGGCGGCTAGAGCATTGACTTGACATCAAACTAGCATGTATAAATGCTTACAATAATTGAGTTGTTTTTCTTCATTACGTGCTCGTCTTTAGATTGGTTAGTATAAAAATAGAAGTGCAAGACAAAGAACTTCAGTTTTAAGACTTAGTTCATAAATTACTGATGAGACAGAGAGACGTGCTTTAAATCTTTTGCCAACAGCGCTTTAGTTTTGTCCCCAGAATTAGAGAACACAGCTTTGTAATAGCTTAAATAACAAAATAAACTATAGGCCTATTCGCTGAAACAGAGATTTAATTTCTAGCAACATATAAAAGTTAATGTTTTTGTTAGTTGCGAGTTCAATAGTTTTGAAAGGAAACTTAAGATCAAGATGATGGTGAACTTTAAGCACTTTAAGTGTTACTGATATAAACACAACTGGACTTTGAAACCAGATGATTTTACTCAAATATTGGTAATTGAAGCTATAAAGAAATATCATTGGAGTTTTCTTGACTGTCAGATATTATTTCTCACATATTCCCCCCTCCTCTCCCCAACACAGCGGCTGTTCCTCCTCTTTCCCAGTATTTGTTCGGTTCTGGTGTTGGTGGCACAAACAATGAATCCTCGCCATACTGAGTCGGCAAGATAACTCCAATATTTAAATAGTATCAATATAAAATAATATACTTCATTGCTAGTGTTGCTGTCTGTGGCATCGCCATGATTGATAGTAGGCGGAATGTTACTTGAAATAATCTTTTAGACGGCAGTTGCTGGTGAACATGGGCTTCGTATTGATTCCGAACAGGCCTGTGAGGATGGGAAATTTTTGTAAAAAAATTGTTTTCTATTTCTATTTTGTCATTTTGTTCCTTTTTCCCCTACTTTGAGCTTGTAATCTCAGAATACGAGATAAAAAAGATAATGGCAAAGCTCTGAGAAGGGTGGGAGGCAGTGAGAGACGAAGGGAAGAGATAAAGGAAGAAATACATTAAAATGGGGATAGAAAAAAAACTTTATTTTGAGACACAAACGGGTTTTACTGTCAAAAGAAGGATAGAAAGAGAAAGGCAATAAAGACTTTATTAATTTTATGAGACACTTGTCTAGCACGTACGGAGAGAGGGGAGAGAGAGAGAGAGAGAGAGAGAGAGAGAGAGAGAGAGAAAGATTTAAAGGAAGAAAGCAGAGAGAGCGGAGATCTGGAGAGAGAATGAATAAAATATAGAGATGGGGAGGGTCCAGAGAGAGAATCAAAGAGAGAGAGAGAGAGAGAGGGGGGGATCCAGAGAGAAAGAAAAAGAGAGCCAGTCTGTGTCTGAGAACCGAATAGTAGGTAAAATAAAAAACTCAGAGAAACATTATAACTAAAGTAGACAGCAGAGAAATAAACGCCGGCAGACTAAGAAAATTACCCATACACTGGTGTCAAATTCTCTGAGGAAAAAGTCTCGGCATAGAGATGGTAGGCCTATAACTATAAATATGGAAACCGGGAACTCCCGAAGATGATCTTGCTATCCTGGGCTAGACTGGAGGTATCAAATTGACTTCAATATGGATGTTGCATCACAATCAGGTCCCGGTGAGCGCATGTAAATACTGCTATTGATCTGTCGAGACCGGTCTGTCTGTCTGTCTGACTGTCTGCCAGTATCTGGTCTGGCCTTGGAACCTTGGGAAGTCTCGGGAGACCTATTGGAGAGTTTTTAAGTTGAATGCCTGTGCTTTGAAGGTCTTTAAGTGCCTTGTTTAAATGTTTGCATGTTGATTGGTGGGTAGATAGACATGCAGACAGATAGATAGTTAGATAGATAGATAGTTAGATAGATAGTTAGATAGATAGATAGATAGATAGATAGATAGATAGATAGATAGATAGATAGATAGATAGATAGATGGATGGATGGATGGATGGATGGATGGATGGACATGTAGATAGGTAGATGGACACAAAACGAGGTACACAGAGCAGTCATTGTTTCATTGAAGAAAAATACAAATTAATTGACTCTAAGAAAAGGAGAAAAAATACGAGAGAAGAAGTTGGTATACTATAATGAAAAATGTGTTTTACAGTTATAATGTGTAAGAAAAGTTAAACACAAATTTAACAAAAGAGAATGACGAAGAAATCAGAGATTTTAAAGCAACTTTTGCGGAGAAAAACCAAAAAGCCAAAAACAAGAACAAATATTGTGCATCAAATAAAAGTCTAAAAAGGTACAAATGTAGTGAAGAAGGGGGAGGGGAGGGAAGGGAAATGTAAGATCCGCTCAGTGTCGGCAGAATCCGGTCTGTGTCTGTCTTCTCAGTGTCTGGAAGTTTCACATCGATCGTTTTCTGTCTGGTCTGGCCCGTCAGCTCCTGACTGCCTAGCAGTAGCACCGTTTCCTTCACCTAAACTGGACCCTGCTGTGAAAGCAGCTGAAGGATGCAGTACCAGGAAGTTTAAAAGACATGATTGTGCTGACTCGGCTGATTTATTGGTTATTAATTGGTTGATTTTATTTCTTGGTATTTGATTGATTAGTTGATCGCATAGTAAGCCTCTTGGTTGATTGGTCTGTTACATGGATTTATTACAGGAATTATCGAAGAAATGGGTATACATGAGTAAGAAATAGAAAAGAAGTAATAAATGAAACGATTAAACATATGCCTTGAGTAATATGAAATGGCTTAAATTGTCATGATGTGTCGGTCATCCTTTCTGTCTGATTGAAGATCTCGTATCAACAGAATTGTTTTAAATCTTCCACCGTAAATCTTACTATATCATACGAGCCATAAAACGAATTCGTGTACGATTGAACTACACCTGTCAGACTTACACAAAAAATAGAGAGATAAGTAGCTTAAATTTATAGCGGTGAAAAGAAGCTTGTTCGTTCTTCTTTCATGCCGTAAATGGTACTAAACAGGCTGCCAAAGACTAACACAACTGAAGCTTAAGCTCTTTGCGAACGGGTTGGAACAGACGTAACAAAAAACCATCACCCCTGAGGGAACGGGGAGGAGGAGGGTTGCAGTGAATGCGTTCTGTAGATTCCACTGCGGGCATCCTTTCCTTCACGAGTCATAGACTCTGCCAAGTCGATCACGATTTTTTTTTCCTCATAATGATCGACTCCAGCGATGAATTTAGACACATTAAAATTCCGTTGTTCTATTCTTAGGTACAATCTTTCAATCAAAAGGCAATACTGTGTTCCATCAGCTCTCTGAATAAAACCTTAGCAGTGAAGATTTTCGTTTTGATACAAAAATTTTAAAATATTTCAAGCCGTTTTTTTTTCAGTTTTGCTTTTGTCCTCCATTATTCAAATGCATATTCTCCAACGTTTTATTTCACGTTGTTTTTGCTCATTTGCATATGCTTCGTTTTTGCTTTATTGTTTGCCACGATTCGAAATATTCGTCTTAGTAGCTCAAGATTTCTCGTGTTTAAAATAGAATCTCCTTTCACAATTAATAGAAAACAAATATTTCCAATCTGTGCTTAGTTCCGTGCGATTAGTCTCCCTAATCTAGAACAATAGAAGTAGGCCTATCTGAATGGAAAGCAACTCCCTCATGAAAAATATCTTTGCGACTCTTATATGCCTTAGCATAAAGTCTTGCAAAAACTTCTTCTCCCCTTTAAATCGGTAAGCAGTGGTACATGTAAGTTACCTTTTTCTTCAATATTTTTATTTGCACCTTTTTTGCTTTTTTATAATTATTTTTCTACCTTTCTATTCTTTTTTTTTCTTCATTTTTTTGTGTGTTTAAGTGATTTGGGTAGGAAAAAAGTCAGGGCAGGAACAAACACAACTTCAATCTCATTTAACATGTCAATTCTGCTTTTCATAAACCATTAATGCTCCACCATGGAAAGTGTGCTACTTCAACTGGTATTTCCACAAATTTTATGATGGGAAATCAGCAGCAATTAGGTGTGACGAGATTGTTGTGGTGTATCTTTTCTCAGTAGAAAACCAGTTAAAATTGAACAGCCTTTCCAAATCGTATGGCTCGCTTAACATCACTTGTAATATGACATTGTCATTAAAATGCAAAGCAATCAAATTGTACAAAAACAATAATAAAGAATATTTTTAAACTTAGACAGTTAAATATTGTAGGCAAGTTAGAAATTGCACCGTGTCCATTAAAATCTAACATTCTAAAGATGCTAAATAATGGAACTGGGAGATTTAACAAAATGTAATCTTAAGATTCTCAACCAAATGAATTTTAAAGATGTCCTACAATATAGAATTTAAATAACTCTGGGATTCGATACAGAGTGATACAAAAAGAAGCCAGTACCGGTCGGTAGTTAAGCCTGAGGCGGGAGGGAAGGGGAGACGAGTCGGGGTGAAACATGGAGCTGTGAGGGCATCCGATAGATTCTGCCAAGTGGGTCAGCATTTTTCTCATAGAGTGAGTGAATCAAGGAATGAATTCGGACACATTAACATTCTTTGTTCTGTTCGTAGATGTAATCTTTCACAATTGTATTTTTTCTTTGCATTTTTTTCACTGCGGGTTTTCTGTGTAAAAAAAAAAAGATTTTAAAAGCTCAAATTGTTATTTCCATGGGCATATTTCTAATTTGTTGGCTTTGCTTTTGTTGTTGAACCTTTTTGTGGCTTCCTTTTTTCCCTTTTTTATCCTCTATTACTTCATTTTAATGTGCAAGGTAAAAATTGCATCAAGTTTTTATTGTTTTCAGACAGAAGTCTTTAAAATATATCCACAATATTTACTGTCGTATCTTTTTATTTTTTGTATATTAAGTAAACCTAGACTACTTAAAATGGCAGTCAAACTATTATATTTCATAGTAACAAAAGTAAAATTACAGACCAAATCGCATATGAAGGTTATTTCATAACTTGAACTACAAAACCTTGTTGCTTGTGAGATACACCAATTTGTTAAAGTCTTGTCATTTTCTAGTTTATCGTCGGTTTGCAAAGCTGTTTGGACACAATATACGGCTCAGATAATAGAACAATAGGTTTCAGTGCAAAAAAAAATATCGGACTTGAAAATACGATAGTTTGTTTCCCTACCGTGGCATACATTTACGGATACACTGTTGGCATCAAACGCATCAAAGGCCACAGTGCAGAGAACTATGGTGTATATATTTGAATGGGTGCAGTAAACATTTTTTCAAGTTTGAGCGATTTTCAAAACCGACCCTTTCTTATATGATGTCGTCTGCAAAGACCATAAAATTGTTCGTAATGTAGGCCCTATGTCTTTTCAACACAATAAATAATTAGTTTTGACCGTGCGAAACTTGTGGATATGGTAAACGAAAAAGATTATCTGCAAAAAAGCAGACTTGTAATTTTTTTTAGTTTTACTAATTTAAAAAATGTAATAATTAGGGCATATTGCCTACTCGGCAGTGATCGAACTGTATAAAAGATTCACCTTCATGGGAATGACGAAAGTAGCTAGCTGGTCAAGGGGACACAACAAACAAAAAAAAAGCATCAAGGAGGGGACACAACAAATAAAAAGCAATTTTCTCTAAGGCAATCTTGTTGTTACCTCCCGTACATTTCCCGTTAACGGTCACTATTAATCATTTTTAGGTGCTCAATCTATAGCTTAAGATTTAGGTAGTGCATACGTAATTACGTAGGGACAGTTGTCCCTACCTATCACGCGTTTTACGTAGGGACACAAGCGGAAACATTAAAAAATGTCAAGGTTGTGCTATTTTTGCTAACCAATAAAAATCAGTGCTATTTTTAAGTCTTTGAGGTCATCAATGGCGGCTCCCAGTTCGGATGTCCCAGGGGAGTTAAAAAAAAGTTTTGAAGGGCAAACTTTTTAAAGACTTTGCCGAATTCCAATCATTAATTGACAAAAGAAAACATACCCTTAACGAATTTATTGTGAAAGATAATGGTAATACGACTGACACCAAAAGCTCGACAACAGTCCAACTCCCATTAGTCGCCAACCACTAACAATGAAGACAGGTCCAATAGTTGAATTATTAATATTGTATGCCGTTTACATGTATTGTGTTATGCGACCACACGTACTATGCATTATTTTGCTCTGCTCTTAATATATTATAATGTAGCCTATCTTTTAAAGATGATGGAGTCAAGAAAGATTAATCATAGAGTAGGCCTACATGCTTAGACCTACATGTAGGCCTATATAATATAGATAGCTTAGTGTTGTTAGGTCTAGCTTGACTTAGCTACTTAACAAAAAGTACCGGTACATTTAAGTTGTCTCATCAAACTTCTTACTGTGTATGTGTTAGGCAATAAAATTAAATAACTATGAAAGATTGATTGAAACTGGAATAGGAAGAAAACTTTGTAAGCTTAGTAATTGTTTATGCATGCCAGTAAAATAAAAGTATGTAACAAAAACACAATTGAATCATTTAAAAATCTGACCTTGAAAACATTTAGAAATTTAAGTCACTAAAGTATACTCAAAGCATGCAAGTGAAACTAGTCATTTATATCTCATAGCAGCAACAATGAAATAATGTATTTTATGATAAATATGATAATACAGACAAAAGGATTACATACAAAACACTTGAGTAGTTCTTCTTCTTCTTCTTCTTCTTCTTCTTCTTCTTCTTCTTCTTCTTCTTCTCCTTCTTCTTCTCCTTCTTTTTCTTCTCCTTCTTCTTCTTCTTCTCCTTCTTTTCCTTCTTTCTCTTCGTCTCAGGCCCCGACAATGACGTCTGATTCTTAATATCACTTAGTGTTAACGTACACATAAAAACAATTTATAAAACAAGCAAGCCATGGTTTAATACAACCTGTGGAAAATTTTGTACGGTTTTGGTAGGGCTGGTATTATAGGGAATAAGATTGAAAGTAATACTAAAGTAGCGTTCCTTTCATCGGAATTAAACTCTAAAAACAATATTACGTTTAATTAAGTTTTCAATTTAGTTTGTACATTCATGCAAGGGTCTAAATGATTTTTTTTTATTATGATAAATAATTTAGCATCATAAATTTGAAAAGGACAAATATATTAAAGCTACATGAAAATGGGAAAAAATCTGCCACGTAAATTTTCAAAGGCTACATTTCAAGAGGTACATGTAATTCGTAACGTCATATCCAGTATTGTCCTTTAAATTTAGAATTTTCTAGCATTTATGATTAAATATCACTGAGAATGGGGATGTTTTCAGAAAAGTTGCGCTACTAAGGATGAAATCAGGCATTGTGTGGAAAGTTGACGAAGACGTTTGAACTGAATCTAATGATCTTAAGGTAACCTAAAGTAATGCTTTTTGCCCTCATATTTTGCTTTATGTTGGGATCTTGTTCATCTTATTTTTGACCATTGAAGTCAATTTTTGTTTGCAGATCTCATATTAAAAACAACGCTTAATTAAAAAAAAAAGAAACTAATAAAGCCAAAAAAAAAAAAACATATAAAAAACCAGCAACGTGATAATTGCAAAACAACAACTTATCTCGTTTTTCTGTTCACAACTTGAACAACGCGAGGTAACCCTTAAAATGCTAACATTGCTTTTTGAATCATTTATTTCCCTTTGACCGCTTTACCGCCTTGATTATTGACCTAAAACGTTATTTTTTAGGAGCGCTTTAAAAGGTTTTGACCGGGATTACATTTCCCCAACAATTTTTGCTGGTCTAAATAAATTATTGAGCAGGCGTTCTGTGAACTTTGTTCATCGATCATGTGAAAATGCATTACAAAGCAGGGCTATAAAAGGACCGCACAATATTATACGACTGACGGACCACTAGTCAATATTATAACACAAAAACGTAATTGTTGTGTACCGATAAATATGTTTATTGTTTAGAGATAAAGCCAACCAAAGAAAAACCATTGTAATCAAGAGCCCTCCCGTAAGACAATTTGTAAAGGCTAGATCAATTGCTATCAAATTCTATGCCAAGTACATTTTGTACATTCTCGTAAAGCTTCAAGGTCTATATCTTTTAGACACTAAGCTTGATTTTTTAAATATTTTTTATTGCGTAGCGAGAACTAGATCAGATGCCGGGATTTCTATTTTCAGAATATTAAAACAAAACTGTGGCGTGGTCTGTTCATGGGGAATTACATTAAACTATTTACAGGTAAAACAAGAGTAGCGGCACTTTTTAAAAAGTCATCACTCAAAAGTATCACTCGTAGTGTTGTTGCTGTTGGTGTTTTTTCAAGATTTCGATATAGATGTCCTAATCGTGTTATGTTACCTACTTTTATAAAGAATTTAACGTTAGAAAAGCAATAAAGCTAAAAAAAAAAAGGCTTTTGTTCAATATTTTATCGTAGACTTTTCTAGAAAAAGTAGGACCAAATGGTTCTGACCCGAACTACCTATTGGTGCGGAATTGTGGTCTTAGAGCGTGTTTTATTTAAACTGCGTAGTATTTTCCCTATCGTGCTCTAAAAAAGGCTATGCAGTCTGTAAACGCTCAGACAGAGTAGAGGCACCTTTTAGGATCGAGCACCA
>BMAT01013924.1:2429-14907 GCA_019649035.1 Elysia marginata | reverse complement strand
TTTTTTTGGTGCTAGCTGGGGCCTGACGTCATCAAGGGGCGGTGAGAGCACGTGTAGTCTGTGGGTGAGAGGCTAGCGACTCCACTCTGTCCCTCGCAACGTATTTCTTGTAACTTAAATCTGGCGCGCCCCAAAAGTGGGTCGCGACGGGAAAAGGTGCGCCGAAGGTGCCTCTACTCTGTCTGAGCGTTAAGGAGGGTGGGAAAAGATTGTGTTTCAAAAGTTGTGATGTACACTAAGGTCAGAATATTGGCAATTTTTACAGGAAGTAGGGCCTAAAACATTTAATGCAATTAAAATGAGGTTACCCGCTACGTCTTGAATACAGGCACAGTCTTTGAAAATTTCCGTGACAGATTTATAATGAAGATAAACCTTTCCACTCAATTCAGTTCACGTTTATTCAGTCAATAAAAAATCAAAATTTGCCCCACATGCCCCCTTAAGCAAAAATGATCAATTCTTGGCAAGGCTAACAGGGTTATTATTTAAGTATACACGATTACAGAACATAAGAATTACAGCATTTATGAAAACAAATGCCCACCCACCCCCTCTCTCTCAAACTGTCTGTGGTATCGTTCCTGTTTGAAAACTCCCTCTTTGAAGTCATTTGGTGGTGGGCAAGAACGATTATTGTGTGCTCTAATCTCATTCCCAATTTCCCAGTTCTGTCTTTCACCATCAACCAATAGGGGCCTAATTACCAATCTCGCTCAGCAGAACAGCCCCTCTTTTTCCGACTGAATACTTAAGGCATAAAAATGGCATCAAGTTAACTTCTTTGTTTTGATTGTATACCCTATTTCACGCATCTGAGAGACTGAGACAAACATATGTAACCTTGAAATCTTAGACTGAACAAGGCAAAAAAAATAGAAGAAAGCAAAAAAGAAAAAGAAAAGAGAAGAAAGTAAAAAAAAATAGATCTAGATAACAATAAAAAAAAGATAGCTAACAAAACGAAAACAGATAAAAACTGCCGATATGAGACACCAATGTTACCGTATTGCACAGAAGATTGCGTTTTGTCGTCGCCTAACCAGGGGGATAACACCAAAGAGCGCAAAGGGAAAGAAAGACTGAAAATGTTATAATGTTATTGCATAGCATGGTGACACCGAGATCATGGTGATAGATCTAGAGATTCTCTCTTGAAATTAAGAAACGTAATTGGAAACAGGTGAAGAGTATTACTGATCATAAATTGAGATAGATACAGATCTGTAGATCCTGTATGATCTTGAGAATTTAACCTCGGCTCCAGATCTCAATTTCTAGATCTAGATTTCTAGACTCTAATCTAGAGAATCTTGAGTAGTCTCATGTAGATCTATACTCTATCTAGACTCTAGATCTAGATCTAGATCTAGTCTATAGATATAATCTGGAAAAGATCTAGAATTTGTAGAACTTAGAAATAGGTCAATTCCATCATCCTATCTCGACGAATATCGACTTTATCATGATTAAACTTGTATCAATTTTTGCTAGAATCGAAAGCAAATCTGAAAGTTGCCTTCATCAGCCTTTTAAAAAAATGTTAAAATTTGGTCCAAGGGGAGCAACTATTTAATTTAGAGCAGCTAAATTTAAGTCTTTTAGCAGTTTTTGCAGCGATCTAGAAGTTACAACTGTACATGTTATCTAGATCTAGGCTTAGTCTTAGTTTTAGATAGAACTAGAAAAATTATGCGCAGAAGTACGTGATAATAACATGGTTAAAGAGTTAATTCTCTAGATCTTTTCAGTAGAGACCTGCCTCTGTTCTCAAACAAGAGTTACTTACAAGTTCTGGTGCTTTTTTGTTCATTCCCACCCCAATACTTATAAATGAGATAAAAAGATAACAAAACTAGATCTAGATATATATATAGATGATCTAGACTCGGAACCTGCAGTGCAACAAGAATCTGAATAACAGCATTCGGACTGAAAATCCTTAAACTCTTTTGATCCCGTCCAATATTCAGGACCTATGACAAAATGCTTGAAACATGATTTACAGTGTTTATTAATAAAAACAGTAAACTAAAGGTCATTTAAATCTATCTTTCAATTTCATCTATGATTCCAAAACAAGCATACGTACATATATGTAATTGTAAATTATACTGCTGCCATTTAAAAAGTTTACAAATCATCTCCATTTTGCTCTTAAAAATATAAAAGGAAAAAAAACCTAGTAACATGTATCTCCGAAGCAAGAAAGAACAGCTAGTAGTAGCTTTAAAAGCCAAAAAAAATTACATCAGCAACTTAAAAAAAAAACCAAAAGTTCAATGTAATGTGCAGCCTTTAAGGCAAAAAAAACCTGTAGACACATCAGATGACACAACTTTGAGAGAGATAGAATTGAATTGAAGGATATTTTTACAAGCCCAATTCCACTTCAAAGGTGCTCTCAGGGCTTGGGTCCCAATGACAATGTACGGGCTGCCACCCAGAGACTAGCGGGGATACCATGACTTAGCCTCAGCCGGTCACATTATACTGACACCGACCCAACCAGTAAAGGGGCCCGGACTCTGCTCGGCTGAGGCTCGAACCCGCGACCTCTGGGCCACGGAGCGAGGCCTCTACCAACTGAGCTATCTAGAGAGATAGAAAAGAGAGAGGGAAAAGCACAAAAAAAAACAAACCAGGAGTTTAAATAAACAAAGGCTATTTATAAATTGGCACATGTACCGGTATTCCCCGGACCAAATTGTTAAAAAAATGGTTGCTGAAGCCTTTAGCAATTGCATCACATGTCTGGTTTGTTTGTCACTGGTTATTATCAAACTTTTGTTTTTTCTTTTTATCTCAAGTTATTTGCTGATACTTGTATCAAAAATCATTTCTCTCTTATACTTATTACAGAACTAATTTACTTCAGTCACAATGGCTCAGATAAAGTGTCACTATGAAGTCCTGGGTGTTGAGAGAGATGCCACTGATGACGAACTGAAGAAGTCATACAGAAAGCTTGCCTTAAAGTATCACCCAGGTAATACTTTTGGTTTTATGAAATATTTCTCACCATATATACAATTGATATCAGACTTGTAACTTGTTTGACTATGTGGGAGATTCGTACAAGTTTTTAGTTTACATTGCCCTCAAAGGCTCCCAAATGTGCCAGAGATGCATATAAAACTTTTTCCCTTCTTGCGCATTTTGTCAAAAAAGTTCTGAGAATTTTCTCTGTTATATTGCAATAAAAGCATACATGTTCATGATGAACATCTTTTGTCATTTAATTTTACATAATGTTTTTACTTATTACATCTTTGAAATATGTGGCTGACGGTTGTGAGGAGAGACTTTATTGTACCAAATCAGCTTTCTAAGTAGATTCTGCTTTGTAATACTGCTCACAGTCACAGCCACTTATACTGAAACTAAACACGATTAGTTTTACTTAGGTTAGTAATGATGATTCAATCGGTTTGCTTTTAAAATATAAAAAAAAAACCAGTTTGTCTAAAATTATTATTTTTTTTTTTTTACAATTTTATAGATAAAAATCCTGACAATGTGGAAGAGGCGACAGCTCAGTTCCGTGTTGTTCAACAGGCGTATGAAGTTCTCACTGACCCGCAGGAGCGAGCTTGGTATGATAAACACAGAGAGGCCATTCTGAGAGGGGGTATGTTGAATATGTGCTCACGTTGAGTTTAAACAGGGAAAACGGTACTCTTGTCCAATAGTGACCATGTGTTTGAATGAAGTTTTCATAATTAAGAAACAAATTTGTATTGCTTCAAAATATTTGAAAGTGAATGAATCGAGATGATATATTTTCATGATAGCTCAATTGTTTTTTGTTTTTTAACAAGATTTCAGTGCAGTTCTTATCGTTATCTGTCGAGGAAATATAGCTGCTTCATGTAAAAACTGGTCTGAGCAAAAGTCAGATGCTACACAGAAAATAGTTTAGATACCCTCTGCATCAGCTCATGCAGCCTGTTGATGGAAACCAAACCCACCCACATACTGTAAAACGGAATTGTAATTATTTTCTGCTAGTGAATCAATGCAGAAAACCTAATTTAAAGATTTGAAATGGTTTTAAATTAAAAATTTGTCATTCATTGTAAGTATATATTTGTTTATTTGTCCTTTATAAGGGGCTGATTTCAGGCTCATGCAGATTGAGTTTTTTAGATTTAACACTAATTTTGTTCTATACTTTCACTGTCACGACAACAAACAATTCTTTCACTAAGGTGTACTTTAAGCATTTTTCAATGTCTCAATAGTCTTGTTTTGTTTGCTATGGTAGGCTTGCTGTAAAAGTCATGCCACAGAATTACAAGATTTCATATAGAATAAAACTATGAGATATTCTCATACAGGCTAAAATAAACAGGGGGAAAAATTAATCAGGAAATATCTGCATTATATTTTGTGTATTTATTACTTTTAAGTGGTTGTACCTTATCTGACATTTATTCATATTCTGTCAATTTCTTATTCATCTTTTTGAACAGGGATGCCAACTGTCAGGTTTTTCAGGTTATTTGATCAATTTATTATTTATTGCACAACATGTGTCCATGCTATTTTTTAATACAATGTAAAATGCTAGGTTCATTTTCAGGTTGCTTTTTTTTTTTTCAAAACTATTTGGCATCCCGGTTTTGAAGCAGTCTGGAAAAAATAGTTGTTCATAGCAAGCATAGAATAGTGGATTTGTTATTTACGATATTTTTTTTCCCAATCATAATATTTTGTGTTCAACATTTCAATTCAGGACTTGGCGGAGGTGACAAATATGATGACGACAGTCTGGATGTATTTCAGTATTTTAATTCGTCCTGCTACACTGGATTTGGGGATGATGAAAAGGTACTTTTTGTAACGTCAAATACATCAATATTTATAATGCTTCAAAGCAATTTTTAAGTCTTTCCATTATGTAAGATGAAGTCTTGTTACTTTTAGTGTAGCATTTTGAATAAAAGAAAAAATATATTAAAACTGACATTGTTAGTTGAGCTAAAAAAAAAAAAGAGATTTAAATTAGTGTCTTTTTAAAAGATTTTATGTAATTATTGGACATAAATTTATATCTGACAGCTTACTTTTTTAATTGTACTCTAAAAAGAATCGAAGAATTGCAGGCAAAACTTGACGTATCCATTGTATTTTGATTTTATACATAAGTGCCTAAAATGCTCCCATCTTTATATGTGTGATCAACCAAACCAGCAAAACAAGAGAAAGAAGAGCAGCTGATCTAGGATGAAGAAATGAATTTCGCAATGTTTTTTTTTCTGTTTTTCTATTGATATATGACGTTATTAAGAGTGACTTGATTTCTTTTTCTTTTGTACTATTTGGGTATCAGGGATTTTACAGCGTGTATGAGAAGGTGTTTGAAACTTTGGCTGCGGAGGACTATGTTTTTATGGATGATCGAGAGGAAGATGAAGAGTTTCCTAAATTTGGTGGTCCTGATGCTGACTATGATGAGGTATGAATTTCAATGAAAAAATATTCTTCGCTTGAGTATTTAAAAAACTTAATTATGGTTTGGTTTATATTATTAATTTCATAAACTATCTGAGCTTTCTTTAATTTCGTTTATTTATACATTGAAACTCTGTAATGATAAGAACTTATACTTTTTAAGAACTCTCGTTACAGCAGATGTTCTCAATATTGCCAAACAAAGGTCCAAGAGAGTTTTATAAAAAGGAGAATATAATTATACTTTATTCAATGGGCTAGCTGGATGGTGGGCGAGCCCTTTCCTTGTAGGAAATTTAGGATGTCTAAACAACTACATAGAGCGCAGATGTGATGAAAGCGGGATCTAGTTATAAGCATTGTATAATTTATTTATAACAAGTGAGCACACTTGAGATGTTTTAATGATAAAGGATTTGTACCATTCTGTCTGTTCATTCATGTTGGGATTTATGGCTCCCTTCTTATTATTACCAAGGTAACTGATTTCCAAAATAAATTACAAGGCCCAAATACCGAGAAGAGTGGGTTTATGTAATTCCTTCTGTATATCAATTGTTGTTGTCGCTTGGGTCATTAAATGTGGGTCATACTGTGCAGTGTACTAGTTCAAATGCTATTTTGATACATTAAACGAGCTATTGTTGTTCATACAACTTAACACATTCAATTGATCCATTTATTGGTTTTTCTGAACACAGGTTGTTGGCCCTTTCTATGCCTTCTGGTCAAGTTTCTGTACTCAAAAGTCTTATGTTTGGGCTGAAAAGTATGACACAAGAGAAGCTCTGGATAGGCGCATGCGTCGTGCTATGGAGCAAGAGAACAAGAAACTGCGAGATGCTGCCAAAAAGGAAAGAAATGAGGAGATTAGAGTAAGAAGTTGACCTTTTTTTTTGTTTGTTTTCCTCTTACCCTTGACAAACTTGCTTAACGTTCAGATCTTTTTTTTTTTTTTTTCAAACAAAATGACTGACATCATTCTCAGTTATCTGAGTCTTGTCCCAGTGAAATGCTAGTTTGTTACCACCAAAGTAAATAGTGGTTTTTTAAACTCTTCTTCAGCCAATGAGGTTTTTTAAGTGCTGTCAAGAAATTTGTGCAGTACAATTTAAAACTTTAGTGGCAAAAGAAAAAAAAACAAAGTCAGAATGTAACAAAAATATTTGGAAGAAAAAGTAGTTTACTTAACTTTTAGTTACAGGTGTGATAAAGAAGAGGTTCTGTTACCTGTGGTTACAAACCCATAGATGTTGAGTAAAGACTGATGATTTCAATAGCTAACTTTTGAGTAGAACTCAGAAGAGACTAATTAAAATTGAAATGGAAAGATACTCTATGAAAATAAATAACTTCTTAGCTTGACTGGTCAGAAAAGGCTAAAAATAAGATACAGGACTGGGTTAGAGGAGTGAAGTATATTCAGCAGTGATCCTATCAAGATTGACAGTTTCAAAAATACATAATTTTTTCCCATCCTTTTTTCAATGTGACAACAATTGCTCTTTTTTTGTTCTTGTAAAAGAGGTATAAAGAACAGCATGAAGTCCAGATTTATCCTGAGTTACAAGATACATTTCAAATAAGATATATTATTGATAAATATTCAAAAAGCATACTTTTTTTCCAGGCCCTGGTTGCATATGTCAAAAAGAGAGACAAAAGAGTTCAAGCTTACAAGGTAAACACTTGATCTGATTGTTCATTCACCAAGAAGAATAAATGTACAAAAAAGATTCCCAAATCGATAGTTTTTTGTAAATCATTGTCGTTCAAGGAAGAGACTACTATAGGTAAAATGCTTTATTGTCTGTCCAGAAATAATTGCTGTTTGTCAAAGAATATCTTGCATTTCTGTGACCAGATGAAACCAAATTAATTTGATATATGGCTCAGATTAGTGTAATGGGGTTATGGAAAAATTTTTTGATGCAAAATAGACTCTGATATAGTAAGCTAGATTTCTAGTCCTTTGAGCCTTTTTATAGGACATTTTATAATTTTTGGCCTTTTTTTAAATGCTTAAAAATTCCATATATTCTAACATGTTTTGGGTTTATTCTGGTTGCCTCACGTGTTTTCTAGATTAACAAATGTAGAAGTTGGATGGTTAACTCGTGTTTAGCCAAGTGTTGATAAGTTCTACACAATTGATTGCATTATGATAAAAAGTTTTGTGTCAGCAAGTCTTCTTTTTTTTCCCTTTTCAGAAAAAGCTTGAAGAAAGACATGCAGAAATTGAGAGAAAAACTAAAGAAAAGCGGGCAGAGGAGTTGAGGGAAAGGCAGAGGTACTTCTTTTCAATGTGATCTTAATTATACATTTTGAAATATACAAAGAACAGTCTGAGTAATATCAGATGTGTCATTTGATGGATGAGGGACTTTGTTTTTTAGATGTGACAAACCTACTAATTCATTGACATGCCAGTAATTTTTACCCTTTTTTTTTCTTGGTTACATTCCCTTTTTTCTGTGACTTATATTATCAAAGTAGGGACATAAAAGAAAACAATTTGCAAATTTAAGAGGATATATCGTTTTTCTGTTTTTTTTTTTAATTGATAATTTTGTTCATTTTTTTTTTTCAAAAACATAATTCTAACAAAATGATTTCTTTAACTTGCATAGGCGCCTGGAGAACTACCAAGAAGCAGGCTGGTCAGCAATGTCCGAGTTGGAGAATGACCTGCAGCAGTTGGAAGCTCGTCTTGACCAAAACTTCAGCCCTGATGACATTTATGGTCAGTTTTTATATAATGTATAAAGAGCAAAAAAGTTTAAAATTGAAAGTAATAATTAATCTTAGAGGGACAGATATGTTGTTCGAGTTTGGAAGCTTCTTAAGTTGATTGGTACCTCTGTGAAGAAAGACATGACACAATAAAACTAACATTGAATTGATGTTAACTTTTCCCCTGGTTTTGTCCTTTTGATAATTTTGACGTCACTTTCTTCTGAAGCTGCATTTAGAACAAAAGCAAAGGGTAAGTGGTAATTAAAGAAAAATTTCAAGAAAAAAGGCTTAATAGAAGTTGCACCAATTTTTAAAAAGTGTGAAGTAAAATTTTAAATCTAAATATACAAACTTTAAAACATGAAAATATGCTTGGACTTTTCCCTTTTCACACATCCTTTAGGACAACATGTAATAATTATTGATTTTTTTTTCTTAGATGTTCAAGTTGACACCATGGAAAATGGTACAGGAGAGAACGGGACAAATGGCATTATTGATGATGACGATCTCTACTACTCAGATCTCTACTGTGTAGCTTGCAATAAGGCATTCAAGAGTTTGAAAGCGTAAGTCCACTGAAAAGTTCTTGTTCAAGCACATTTGAACCACCCCTCAATAATAACCTGGGAATTGGTTGGTATACATGGGTCTTATAAGAGGGGGGGGGGGTCTTTATGCCGCGGTCAAATTGCTATACTTGTTCGTATCAGCAGATATCCTCTAATTTAAAGTCAAGTAAGAGGGGTTCCACGGTACAAGAACAGTTCGGAGGTTTTTATTTAAACTCCATCTTTCAAAAATCCTGCTTTATGATTATTTCTTGCTATTTGTAAAGACAATTGTGAAATAGAGAACTTTAATGCTATCATATCAACCTTTTTTTAAATGTCCACATGATAATGTAATTTGTTAATGTCAGGTTTAGGAAGAGGTTATTGAAAATGCAGAGCTAGCAACCAGTACTGATTTCAGTATTTTAGCACCAGAAGAATGACCTCAATTCTGGAGTGCGGATGGTAAACTTGATGTACTGAAATTAGCTATGGGAGAAAGTATCTACACTCAGTAAAATGGAAGGGAAACTGTTAGTTCTATTTGTTATACAAGGTACTTGCTAAATTAAAATTATTAAGTCATGCTTTTACAAACAGTGTGGTATTATTTGTACTAATAGCTTATTCCAGTTATCTGTGAGTAATTGTTTCCTCTCAATAGCCAAATTGGTGAGCAGGAAATTCCTGGGTTTTTTTTTGTTTTTTTTTAATTTTTCAACTCCAAGCTTAGTCAAAGATAAGCAATTTTTTTTATTTAGACATTGATGCTAAAAACATTTCCTCACATGACTCATGTTTTATGTGTTTAACTTTAAGTGGTATGGTTGCTAACGACTTTACACCTTTGTATTTGTCTAAACTTTAAAGACAATTTTCTCCCCTCTCTGAAATTTTACAAGTCCTAACCCCAACGACTTCAAACTGCAGAAGCATGATATAGCTCTTCTGTTTGTTGTATTTGAAAGGAAATAAAATAAGCTCATTTGGACTGGTTTCAAGACCTAATGGTTAGGTCTTTGCCACATCATGTTAAAACACACTAAAAGAGAAGCCTTGAAGTAAGAGATCGGTGATCATGGCTTGGCAGCTGTGAAAATAATTTGATGTAAATCAGTGTTAGTTTTATGATTTTTTTTTTCAAACCAAATGTTTCTATGATAAAATCATAAAGAGTGTCTGAATAAAATTGAATAAATTAGGTGTTGACACTCAATGATGTAAATTTTTTATATTTCAATATAAGTTTTAAATTTACACAAGGATTGTAGTCTCTCATTTTATTGAGTGGGTTAGCTCAAGAATGCTGCCTTTTCCAACTTTTTTTCAGATTTTCTAATCATGAGAAGTCACGCAAGCATAAAGAAATGGTTGCGATAATTGAGGAGGAAATGAGACTAGAAGAGGAACAAGCAAAACAAGCTGAGAGCGACGAAGCAGATGCTGTGGACACTGGTCAAGAAAAGCAAGAGGAATCTGATGTTGGGGAGAGAACAGGGGAAATTGTCAAGGATAATATAGGCCTATTGTGTTCTTCAGAGGGGGATGAGGAGGAAGAACAGAAACAAAAGTGAGAGAGAGTCTGTTTAGCTTTGTTTCAGTTAGAGCAAAATGTTAATTGTTATTACTGAAAATTTCTGCCGGTTTTTTAACATGTCATTCTACTTAGCTTTACTAAATAGTACCAGATGGTATTGATATTTCCTTCAAAGTACAATTGTGAATGTTTCGGTGTGTATCAAATCTCCATTAGGAATATATATGTGCTTTGTTATTACAAAAACATGTTTATTTTGTTTGTTTTTTTATCCTTTTCCTACTTTTACAGGTTATCAAAGAAGCAAAAGAAAAAGCGCCGCCAGAAAGTTTTAGTTGAGGTAAGCTATTTAGTTGTGTATAAGGCTGGGTCTGAAATTTCATCGAAACATCTGGAGACTCACACAGGCCTACTTTAGTGATAAATTGATACCAAACCATCATATCATGATCAATGCAGAATAGATTTCTTTCGGTATAGGTCTTCTGATTAGTTTTACCCTTTGATTGACTGTGTCAGCTTTTTTCTTTATTATTTTTTTTTTGTTCCTGTTTTAAATTTTGCGCTTGACCTGATGAACAAGGAAAAATGCACAAAAATATCAGTTAAATGAACCTGCTATTTAAATAAATCTTTTCTTTGGATGACTTTTGGATATCTAGCACAAAAGCAAAAAAATTATATTAACTCAATTCCCCCTAGGCCCACCTAGCCCAGTTAAAGCCCTGTCTCAAAGAAAAGGGAGGTAAATCATCCATATCGGACGCAGCTAGATCTAGATCTAGAATCTAGGTCTAGAAATCTGTGCAAAATCGTACTGAAAAAATGTCAACTTCAACTGAGCCACTTGTGAAATGAAAATAACCTAAATAACTCTTGAGATCTACTTCAAAAGAAGAAGAGAAGGTAAAATCGTCCATATCGGACGCATGAAGGTCTAGACCTAGAATCTAGGTCTAGACAAGTGTGCAAAATCGTACTTGTTTGTCGACCAAAAGTGAAGTAAAAATATCCTAAATAACGCTTAAGATCTTCTCTAAAAGAAGTAGAGGTTTACACGAGATTTCCGGCGAGATTTCCAGGGTTACTAAGCTACCAAAAGTACACAACGAAAGCAATGGCGATCGGGCGCTATAGGTACACAATAGTGTGGTCCAATCGGGCAATGGAGGGCGCTATAGGTGGGGTTGAGTTAAAAAACAAACAAAATTTAACATTCAAAAATTTCTTCTCCATAACTTTTTCAGGATCAGTCTTGCGTAATGATCAAAGTAATGTGCCAGACAAAAGCAGACAAAGAGAGATCTGTCTGAGTCTGCAAATGTGCAAACTTAAAATCCTGACAGCTTTATATAACCTGCATAAAATACAGTGGAATTCTGATAAAGTCAACATCTTAGGACCAAAAACATGTGTTGACTTTAACCATTAAAAAGATATAAAAAAATACAAAATGGGACTGCAAAGCAGATTTGACTTTAAGCAAGAGTTTCTCCTAAAGGTGTTGACTTTAAGTGGATTCCACTGTAGTTGTAATTTTCTCAAAGAGTTTAAAGCTTTCTTGTTTCTCTAACAGCTTTAACCAATAAAGTCAAGAATAGTAATCAACATTTTATTTTGCTTTGACAATCATTTTACTTTTGATTTAAATGTGTTGTAATGTTTGAGGAAAGGTGAGGGGGGGGGCACTCTTTATAAACGAGTACTCTTTTGTCTTTTTAGAATTAATGAGTTTAAAAATGATATTTGAGATGCATGCAAGATGTATGAATGAGACCTGTTCTTTTAATAAGCAAAATTATATACCTAATGAGTATAATCTACACAGACGCCAGCCTTGAGTTAATTAAAACATTTATTTACAGTGAGCCTTGGATATAACGAGATAGTAGGGCCTGGCATTATATCCTTGTTGAACCCGAGGTCTCGTTGGATACAAGGTTGTTTTAAAAGCATTGTAGACTATATTGAAGAGGAAAACATGATAGGCCTACATACTACATTTGTGACAGCTGAAGTAGAAGGCATCTTGGTGTTCTCTCGTAGTGTAAAAAGTACTGTACACTGTAACTGTATCGTGAACAGTGAAGTTAAAAAAAACCATTAAAATTTAAACTGTGTGTATGATGAACTATGGTGACGATGTCAGCTAGCCGAAGTCTGAGAGACAATGACTAACGATACTTTTGCGCAT
>BMAT01013919.1:94476-104965 GCA_019649035.1 Elysia marginata | reverse complement strand
AAAGTAGCAACCAAAACAGCAACATCAACAGCAAGATTAGAAGCAGTATAGCAATAGTAGAAGCAGTAGCAATAGTAGTATTAGTAGAAGTAGCAGTAATAGTAGTGGTAGTAGTTGTAGTAGTAGTAGTAGTAGTAGTAGTTACTGTAGTAGTAGTAGTAGTAGTAGTAGTAGTAGTAGTAGTAGTAGTAGTAGTAGTAGTAGGAGTAGTAGAGGTAGCAATAGTAGTAGTAGTAGCATTAGTACTAATAGTAGTAGAAGTAGTATTATAAGTATAAGCGGTATTAGTAGTAGTAGCAACAGCAGCAGTAGCAATAAAAGTAGTCGTAGCATTAGTACTAATAGTATATAGAGGTAGTAGTAAAGTGTAGTAGTAGTAGAAGTAGTAGTAGTAGTATTAGTAGTAGCAGTGGTAGTTATAGTAGTAATAGTAGAAATAGAAGTAGAAGTAATTGTTGTAGTAATAGTAGTAGTAGGATTACTCGTAGTAGTAGTTGTAGTAGTAGTAGTAGTAGTAGTAGTAGCAGTTGTAGTAGTAGTGGTAGTGGTAGTAGTAGAAATAGTAGTAGTAGGCCTAATAGTAATGATAGTAGTAACAGTAGTAGAAGTAGTACTAGTAGAGGTAGTAGTAGTAACAGTATTTGTAGAAGTAGTAGTAATAGTAGTATTAGTAGTAGTAACAATGGAGTAGTAGCATTACCGTACTAGTAGTAATGTTTATGGTTGTAGAGGTCGTCTAATGATGTAAATAGTAGCCGCACTTTTAAAAGTAATCCCATTTAATCGATGAGGTTTAGCAATGGAATAGTAAATAAAGAGTCAAAGAAGAATTTCGAATTTTGTTTTGATGTTAGTAGATTTTTTAAAAAACTTTTTCTGTTAAGTAAGACAAACATGGTGTTGAAGAAAACCTACGAAGTGAACCATGGTGCCATGCACAAAGAGTGTGGTATATATTCAATCGATGTAGAGTCTCCTAAAGCTAACGAAACTTTCAATGGAAACTGTGTTACCAATCATCTTGAAATATCAGAGGAAGTCTATAACTTCAAAAAAAGCATTTCTACAGCTTCAAATGGTTCAGCAAAACAGGAAGGTTCTGCTGGAAAGGATAAGAAAAGTTCCCTTACCGGAGGTGAAGATGAGCCAGGCCTTCTTAGCGTTATATTCTCGTGGCGGGGTGCCATGTATCTGCTGCTTCATCTGTCCTTCATCACCCTGAATCTGCCTAGGAGTTCCTTCAACATGGCTATTGTCTGTATTAACACAAAACGGGTTGAAGTTCTGAGAAAAGCCAACATATCTGCGATGGATGCATACCCGGGCAATGGGATTTTAAGGGTAAACTATTCTGAATCGGCGACCAAGGGAGGTCAACTTATTATGGAACAGTACAACGATGTGAGCATTTTAAGGACTTAACGTGTTTTTTCATGGCTTGAGTATTGGAAATGAAATGCGAGGGGCGGTTTTTTTAATACCGTAACAGTGCTTACCCACTGGAGTGCTTAAAGCTTTTCACATTGACCGTTAATAATCAATAACATTTCTTATTTTACAGAGAAGCCGCAGGTAAAAAAAAAACTTGTTATAATTGCTATAATTTGGCTACAGGGAGAGTGGGGATAAAAGTAACATGGGTATAGTAGTAACAGCAGCTAAACAACATTGCGAATCTAAGCAATGCCGACAAATTTAGTACCAACGCATGCGCAAACGAAACTTTCACTTTCCCCCTTCCTCTTGAAACAATCTGTTCCCCCGCTGTGGAGATTTTCAAGAAAACACATTTTCACTACACGTGAGTAAAATGTCGCATGTTGATTATTTTTTTTCTCAATACAATGTTGATTTGTGTGCTTTGTTGAAAACTACGTATTAGGTATTACTGATTACTTCATTATCAGCCATATTTCCTAACTCTAAGTTGGTTGGTAAGACAGTTATGGAAGTGAAATTTCAACCGGTCTTGATGGGGATAGTTCTAACAACGAAGATGGGGATGTTTGTAACACTGTTACAACTATCCCCAGCTATATACCGATTTTAACATAGCTTCATTCGTCGCTGTTTACATGATGTTAAACACAAAAATTGGTGTGATTTACACTCTATCTAGATGTGCAATAACAACTGTATAAATTTTAATTTTATTCAACGAATATGAGCTGGGTTTTTTCGTTTATTTTTGTTGGGGAGAGTGTTAATTTACATACCCCAAAGGTTTACAATTTTAGAATAATGAATGGTATTCAAATGTTGAAATTGTGTTTTAATAATACATTTTTAATTATTCAACAGTGAACGTTTTGTTTGATGCAACATGCCAAGAAGCTACAAAAAGAAAACTGACCGGGGAACAGTTCCACGGGCGTCATATGAAGCTGCAGCAAGGGACGTCTTATCGGAACCAGGCCAAAGTTTGAGAGATGCGGCTGGCAACTATAGTCTGTGCCATGTGTCACTTACGCGATTCATAAGAAAATGGAGAACAACTGGTCTGGACAATCCTGCACCTCAAGTTGGTTATCGGTCGCCAAACGTAGTATTTACATATGACCAGGAGAGGATCTTGTCTGACTACTTTGTTCAGTCTGCTAATATATAAATTATGGACTCTCTGCCAAGGACCGAAGAAAGTTAGCCATTCAGTGCGGGATAAAATTTGGAATTTCAATGCCCCCAACATGGGCTGAAAAAGAGGAAGCAAGCCAAGATTGGATGAGAAATTTTATGAAGCGGACGGGTAACCTCTCACTTCGCCGCCCTGAAGCGACAAATCTTGCCAGGGGAATGGGTTTTAACCGAGCTAATGTTGGGCGCTTTTTGACAATCTAGCAAAGCTCATGGACAAACACAAGTTCGGAGCAGAAAACATCTACAATATGGATGAAACAGGTGTGACGACTGTCCAAAAGCCAACTCGTGTAATTGCCCCAAAGGGAGCGAAAAACGTGTCCTCTGTCGTGTCAGCTGAGAGAGGAACCCTCATAACGCTGGCATGTGCAGTCAATGCCATTGGAAACTACGTTCCACCCATGCTAAAATTCCATAGGAAAAACTTCAGGGATCATTTCATAACCAATGGTCCAAATGGCTGCATCGGTGTGGCAAATGGCTCAGGGTGGATAAAGAGCCTGAGTTTGTATATTACTTAAACCATTTTGCTAAATTCACCCATCCTTCAGAGAACAAGAAAGTCCTGCTGATCTTAGACAACCATAGCTCGCATATTAGTGTCCCAGACATCGATTTTTGTACAGACAATAACATTGTAATGTTGACATTGCCACCCCACCCATCTCACAAGTTGCAGCCTTTAGATCGTACGGTCTTTGGGCCTTTCAAAACTTACTTCAATTCAAAGGCCCAGAATTGGATGCGGGAGCATCCTGGCCAAGTGATGTCCATCTATGATCTGCCAGGTATTGTGAAAGAGGCTATTCCACTGGCAATGACAGCTCACAATGGAATCAAGGGCTTCTCCGCAACGGGAATATTTCCCCTAAACCCAGATGTTTTTACTGACATTGATTTCCTGCCATCCATGGTGACTGATCAACCTGATCCCGTGTCAGGTGCTGGCTCACCTTCAGGCTCAGGATCAACTACAGCAGGACCTTCCACAGCAGCAGAAGGGGCACCTTCAGTCACCATAACAGTTGTGAGACCTTCGACTGCCACAACAGCAGTGGCACCCTTGGCTACCGCATCAACGGCAGCAGGGACTTCTACAACCACAACGGCAGCAGGGTCTGCTACAACCACAACGGCAGCAGGGCCTTCTACAACCACAGCGGCAGCAGGGACTTCTACAACCACAGCGACATCAGGGTCTGCTACAATCACAGCGGCAGCAGGGCCTTCGGCAGCTGAGGTAGATAAATTTACACCTGCTACGCAGAGTAAGACTACAGTACAAATCTGATTTTCTCCGTCTGACGTCTTGCCTTTGCCAAAAGACACACGGAAGAGGGCACAGTCTGCGCGAAGTCGGCAGTCAGAGATCTTAACTGATAGTCCGGTGAAAAGGCGACTTGTTGAGGCCTCGTCTAAAACAAAAGCAGTTTATAATTTAAAAACTGTAAAAAAACAAAGCGCCAGCCAGGGGAAGGAGCAAAGGAAAGGGGAAAGGCAAAACATGTGCCAAGTTAGCTGTTATTGAATCCAGCTCCTCAGAAGATGAAGAAAATATCTGCATGGTTTGTTGCGAAAGTTTTGATGACAGTAGGCCTGGGGGAAAATGGATAAAATGTGAGTGTGGCCGCTGGTCACACTTAGATTGTACAGCGCATGAAGGCAAAAAGCAATACATAATGTGACAACTGTTTGTCTGACTCTGACTAATTTTATTCTGCATGATTTGGTAGTACCTTTTCTATAGTGTAGCCTACTTTATATCAATGGTTGTTTGCCTGTGTAGGCGTTTCAAATTACGTAGTGCACATCTTTTTTAAAAATTCTTTTTTTTTTACTTTTTAGTGCGTATGTACAATTACATGAGACTGAGAGGTGTGCGCAAGAAGAGAAAATGAGGAAGAAAAAGGGTGAGATGATTCTTAAGTTGACTTTTATAATGTAATTGGTGTGACATACTTACATATCTATAACATTATTTTTTTTTGTGTGTTCGACTTTCAGTGACCACCATAGACAATGGTAGCACTGCGCTTAAAAACTTTGATGTCTTTTATAATATTTTATTTTGTAGGTTGCACATACATGTAAATAAAGATGTTTCATATTTGTCAGTTCTGAACCAAATGGTTCGCAAAATTTAATAAAGTTCTCCTGTTACAATCATCCCCAAGTGGTTAAAACCTTGTTACAATCTTCCCTAATGTCTGTTACAACCACCCCCAGCAAGGGTATAGAAGTAACAACAACAAAAATTTTGAAAATGCATCACAGCACCTAAACCATCGCTTGTTTAGTCAATTTGCTGTAGAGTTTAGCATACTGTAGTATTCACTTCAATGTGAAGACATTTGGGTCTCCAAAGCTGGTACGGTGTGTGGTTAATATCAGCGAGAAAAAAAATGTTACTTTTATCCCCACTCTCCTAACAGCGTATGTTGCTCTTTTAACGACTAGATCTAGATCTAAGTGGGACGAGTTATGAGAGTTAATAGTCTTTCCAAAGCACTGATCATTCTATAAGGCTGTTCCATGAACTTTAAGAAGTTCTTAAAGACTAGTTCCCCTTGTGCAATAGTGAATTATTAGACTTACATGTAGTTTCAGAATTAGAGCTATTCTAATAAATTAATTACATCGCCCAAAGAAGAGTTCGTTGATGAGCCGACTTTTTAAATTTTATACCCAAAAGAGGTTACTCCTGAAACAGTCCCATTCCTAGCCAAGGCTCGGACCCTAAATGCATTGATAATAGAGTCAAATGTCTTTCGCTGTAAGCCTATCGAAACGGGAAATGATGTTTGCAGCGGCAGTACCGTAGGCAATCCAAAAGAGACAGTTTTATGTCACCACTTGTATTGAATAATTGCCAATTGCGTTTGATACTGTAGAGTTTACTCAAAGAATAGTAAAATAATTTAGACCAGAAAGGGTGCAATGATCCTCTAATTAAAATATCGATCATTTTTGTCCCAATGCAAATTTTACTTTCCTTCATTATACATTAATGAAGTGTGTATACAAACCATTGAAAGAATTAACAGCTTTGTTCAAAATATTTGATTCGAAGGTACACAAACACTGCTTGATGATGAAGCTGCGCAACAAAATGTAATGAAAACGTGCTTGAGGATTTCGTTTTCACAATTTTTATCTAAAGTGGAATTTTATTTTCCTTCCAATAGAAAAGTTAAAGCGAGCTACACTATTGAATTGCATTATCTAACATAATGCTTTGTAAAAACAGAAAGTCGAAAGAACGAGAGGAAGGAAAAATCTACCCGAACAAAAACTTAAGTTCTGGTTATACAAATAAAGTGCACCTCGTATCCAAAGAGCTTGGACTCGGCAAACATAAAATAATACTTTCGCAGCGCTTTGCAAGATGGTTGGCCTATCGGGAATTCGACTTCAAGAGAGAATTAGAGTAGCCCTTCTTGGCAGAATTCGGCCAAGGCGTAAGCGCATTATTTCTTCTTAACTTTCATCGTTTTATTTTCTCCAAACTACTGAGTTTTGACTTGATGATTTATTAGTATTGATTATTGAAATTTAAAATAATAATTCAACTTACGGTTTACTTACCTTTGTAAGTCAAATACTTCATCAGCCAAATTAATATCGTTTGTTTTTTCACTGTTTTGAAAGCCTGAATTCACTATAATAACTATGTTTATGACTCCTTATTACGTGCTTTCAGGGTTTCATACACATTTTTTTTGTAAAACTAAAAGCCCAATGCCTACATGAGCCATTTTGTGTGGAGTGGAAGAGCAAGGGTTAGCCTATGTCATAAACGACTGTATGCGGCTATTCAAGAAAACCGCTTAACGTTGATCTTTACTTATGAGTAAGACCCCTCACTAGTTTCATTTAGAATTAGAGCTATCTCGATCGTTTCAGTTGGCTTTGCAGTAGCAAAACAAAAAAAAAAAAAAACAACAAAAAACAAAAAACAAAAACAAAAAACAATGGCTAGGTTTTGGCGTTTTAAGTGAAAATCTATTAGTACATTTGGAGGGCAAAAAAGCTTTTTAAGTTCATTGTAATTTATAGCTTTTCAGTTTCTAGATGGGGTGTTTCGACAAACATTTTGCAAGTAGGCCTAAAAGTTTAACAGCCTGTTTTAATCTTGGCGAAATGGATTTCTTTAAAATTATCTATGACGTATATAGCGATATTTTCCTTGTTCATTGAAGACTTATATTAATACTACTTATTGAGTTATGTTTATCAGCAACGTGTCAATAAATTCGGAAAATCTGTCAAACAGTCTATAAATGTAAACAATAGGTGTTGTTCATTATCTTAACTCCTAATAATGTCAATTTTACATAGATATTATTGTACTACGAAAATATTTTTAAAATGATAAAAAAAGATAAAGAAAAAAAAGCCGCACGTTGGCACATCTATAACGTTGAAAAAAAATTGAGTGTCTGTTTACAAAATAATTAAGCATTAAGTTCAAAATCTGCGCAATATTAACTTTGAATGAATTAAGGTGGTTACACTTTAAATTATAAGGCTTAGTCAACTTTAAAAAAATGTATTCTGTTGTTGATAAACTAAGAAAGGATTGTTTTTTAGGAGTTGTATTGGACAAGATCTTTCAACCAGGAATGATGACTCTTGTTTTACCGCTAATATCGTTCCCGATAGTCTTTTCTTTCAACAAATAATGTCGATGTTTTTTGTTTCATTTTGCTCGTTATGGGCTACCGCGAAGAGACCTTGCCCTACACAGAGTTAAAAAAATTACGAATTATGTGAAAGTTCCCGAGGACTTTGTTCGGCTCATGGTCCAGTGCAGATCTTGTTGGACTAGAGTGAGGTTACTAGGCATAGGGATACCTAGCTTGTGTAGAAAACCATGACTACTGGTACATGATAATAGACCTGCCTAGTGCGACACCGTTTTATGTCGAAGGTTTTCCCAAAACCTTGAGGCAACGGAGCATAGTGATTGATTGGCCGGACCGCAACGCTACAGGACACCGATACCGTTTTGGTAGCGTAATATTTAAAAAGAGATTATTCAACCTAGAGTTTCTTTTTTTTCAATAATTATTCCTCGCCTAGGTTTACATTTCGTCTATGTTAAATTTTTTTAAATAATTGACTTGTTAATAGGATTCAATACCTAAGAAGCAAAAGCTATATGTTATACTACTATAAAAATTAAATAACGTGATGACTGGGCGTAGGCAAATGGGAATGAGACTTGATATATGACATACAACATGTTATACACATTATCCAAAAAAAACCAAACTAGCATAATTCTTCGAAATGTCTTGATAAATCTTTGTTACGAAAATTGGTAAAGATACATTCGTTACGCTGTCGTTTGATTTTTAAATGCCACAGTCACAATAGGAGAAAGCTGCAAAAACTCTGTAAGTCTTAGAAATTAGGGTTTTCTCGGTGATATTGCAATTCTGTTCTTTACTGGAAAAACACTGCCAAACCACCAATCATGGTTTACATGGTAAGTACACTTTACATCGATTTGAGAGAGGGCCTAACAAAATCCACACCTCACACCAAAATGGAAATGCAATTAAAAAGACATACCTATATCTATTCTAGGACTTCGACCTTTTTGTTAAAAAAACGTAAGAAGATGTCCCAATGTGTATAAAGCAAAAAAAAAATACTATTGTAAATCGGGAGAAGGTCGCACACATAAAATATGGCTGACAACTTTCCCATGTTATAATAAACTGGGAGAAGGTCACGCATGTAAAGTATGGCTGACAACTTTCACATCTCATAGTAAACTGGGAGAAGGTCACCCACATCAAATATGGCCTACAACCTTCACATCTTATAGTAAACCGGGAGAAGATCACACACATAAAATATGGCCTACAGCTTTAACATCTTATAGAAAACCGGGAGAAGGTCACGCACATAAAATAATTATAACTGACAACTTTCGCATCTTATAGTAAACCGGGAGAAGGTCACATCAAATGTGGCCTACAACCTTCACATCTTATAATAAACCTTTAAAAGGTCACATAAAATAATGACCAACAGCACTCACATCATAACATGCTACGACGTGAACCACAAAAACAATTATCGACATTTCACGATAGTTTTGTTCCCCCGAGCAACCTTAAAATTCATAATGTATGATGACCTAGGACAACGTTACGAAGGGAAAATCCACACTTTCTGCTATGGCCACACTAAGGGGCTCAGCATTATGTAGTAAATTTTGAAGTACATGTAATTTTTTTTCTAATGAATACAAAACTGGGGCCATAATAATTCGCACGGTTGTCTCTTATTTGTGATTCAGATGGTGAACAAAAGTAAGGTGAGTTATATGCCCCACATCACACAGATAGGCCTAAAGTTTTTAAGTCCAATTTCGTGGTAAACTCAGATTAGCTCTAACTGGCTCTGTGGCCTAGCGGTAAGACACTCGCTCAGAGATCGGAAGGTGTGGGTTCGATCCCCTGCCGAGTCAAACCAAGGACTTTAAAATTGGTATTAGCAGCTGATCCGCCTAGTGTCTGGCATTATGGATTTAGTGCTAAGTCTAGTGGGCCCGGTGTCAGGATAATGTGACTGGACGTGTTATATGCAAGCGCTCCTTACATCACAGTGTGGCAGCACGCTTTCAATTGTCCCAAGCACCGTCTCTAATTTAACCTTGTAGTTGAAAAGAGAAGTTAAAATTCAAATCAACTCCTCCTTCGACCAGATCATGAATGACATCAACTGGGACTCGAGTACAATCGGTCTGACACTGTCTGGCTCCATGTTTCTCTCCTGCCTGGGCCCGCTCCTGTTTGACACCATCCGGCAGAGAACCGGCAGTCGCCTGGTCATCACCTTCACACTGCTCATCAATGCTGTCCTGATGGCCACATCCCCGTTACTGGCGAGACAGAGTCCTTACTTGTTCCTGGTCAACCGCATCTTACTCGGACTTGCCTTGGTGAGCTTTCGTTGGCCACGACTAGACCTATGTAGGAATACCTTTTTTTCTTGTTCTCGTTTACAAATGGGCTCTCCGCTCTTTTCGATGAAAGTGTGCGGCAGATCATCCCGATATTCTTAAGGTTTGGGCTTATGGTCGTTGGGTCTGACCAGATTTGCTTACGAGCCTCTCATCGACACAAAGCTTTATGTATAAATTAAATACTAATGTCTTAAAAGTAATTATATAGTTTCAAAATTTACATAGAGAGTTTCAACTGGGCAATTTCTTTTTTATAAGATTGTGATTTGGTGCTCTGATAATGATATAAAAAAGTATTAAAAAAAGGCTGGAATTTTTTTAAACCAATTCAAAGTAATAATTTTGTTTTGTTGATACTTGTAATACTTCCATTTCTTTTATCTCCTTCTCTTTTTCCATCTCTCTCTCTCTCTCTCTCTCTCTCTCTCTCTCTCTCTCGCTCATATATATATATTTGATATATAAAAAACCTAGAATCTATATATAGAGATAGATAGATAGATATATAGATGGATAAATTCTAGATTCTAGGTTTTTTATGTCGTAAAATACAGTGCTCAACTTGTATAAGGAGCTTTTGTTTACATTGTGGCCTAGTCCTACCTTATTTTTATGCGACACCATGTTTCTCGCCGTCCGGTTGGTAGGCGCGTCGCCAGGCAACAGACCCCTTAAATGAAACTAAAAACTAACAGCTCAGGAACTACTGCTCAGTTTCAACCAGCCATGTTTCCTAGCTGTAACTCTTCTTGTTTTCTGCAGGGTGGAAATGCACCCATCATTGGAGCGGTCCTGCCCCGATGGACTCCAGAGAAACACAGACTCACAGCCACGGCCATTGTTTTTGCAGGTAATCTTTCGGGGGGGGGG
>BMAT01013919.1:51953-65605 GCA_019649035.1 Elysia marginata | reverse complement strand
TTCAAAATGTGAAGCGTATTAAAGTTTTTGTAAAAGCAGCCAGATTAGCAGAAGCTTATTACAGACCAAATTCAGTTAAATAAAATTCTATATAAAATAATATTACAGACTGCCTAATAATTATTTTTTAAATTGTTATTATTGTATTGTGGTATACACTTGACCTTTTGGACAAAGAGAGAGTCATCATTAACAGCTATTCATACAGGTTTCTTAGCATTGTTTAGGCACTAATTGAGTATCTGCATTTAGGATTAAAAGATCTTGTTGTTATACTAAACTGACAGGCTGTTAAAGTGCTCCTTTCTATGTGTATTCAGAAGGTGTATTGGTTGGCGATGACCTGTCAGGTCACCCATGTGAAGCATGTAGAGCTATTTGGGGTATAGTGGTTCATAATAAATATTGCTTTTTACCTCTGCTTTTTCAAACCTGATTTTCTTTTCAAGCACAAAATCTATAGGTCTGTTACCTCCATGTTGAAAACTTTAAAAATATTTTAATCTGAAGTGCAGTTGAACATGCCTAGCCGACCACCTGTATAAGGTGATTACCTTATTACTATTAGCGACCCCTTTTCTATGACTCCCTTGCATTTTTTCTATATTTTGATATAATGCATGGCGACCACTTCAGTAACGCGGTCGGTGTAGCTTTCTATCTCACAATATTATTTACAGTCTCCTTTAAAAAAGCTCCACAAGTCGACCACTCTTGACCTAAGAAGAACCAATTGCTGAATAAGCTTCAAGTTCAGTACTCTGATATGCCCTACACCATACTACTCCAGGCTTGTTTTTGTTTATCTGTGATGTAAACCTGAAAATAAGGCAGCCTGGTGTGACAAGATGGATAGCCGCGGTGAAACTGAGATATGGTATCAAGGCAGGATAAAATGAAAACAATAAAACAGGCACCCGCATTCGTCCCATCGACATGTCCCTCCTTTCACTTCATTTTACAACATTGGAGCTCAGTTGCTTTACAACAAACATGGTGTTGAAAAGTAATAGTACCAGATAATCTCAGCTACGAACAAAGACTACAACCTCAGACCTCTCAAGCTTAATGTATAGAAGACTTTGTGAAGATTTGATAGAAGCATACAAACTAACAAATGGTTTCTATAACATTAATGTTGAAGACTATCTTACATTCAACAAAGACAAGAGGTCATTGCTACACACTCACAAAATAAAACCGCCAGCTAGATATAAGAAAAAACTGCTTTAGTCAGGATTGGAATATTCTCCCCAAAATCACTGTCACAGCCAACAAGCTACTACACTGATACAAATTCTGTATAGATTTCCCTCTCAAGCCAGCTCTTTGATCCCCACAAGTGTGTGGGGATGAAGATCAAAAACATCGACAGGCCTCTGTATTCCTGTGTTCCTGCTTCAAATGCAACAGAAACTGCCAGCATTCTTCGATCAAGTTGGCCTGAATTCTGTAGGCCCAAACACATGCAAAATGTCCTTTTCAGAGCAACTTTTCAATGGGTTCCTAAGCTTGCCAATCATATTATAAGTGAAGCAAGTGGTGAGTCCAAGGAGGGAATGTTGTTTGCTACAGAAATGGAAGAAACTGCACATTACAGGTTTAGAAGTAAAATTGCCCTTTCGTGGCAACCTGTCCATCACATCTGTAATCATTATTGATCTTTAATGGTTGCTTTGCGCAGGTTCAACTGTAATTATAAATAGCCTACTAGCCCTGAAACTTAAGAAACGCATTCTAAATTTTTCCTTGATATTGATTGTAACAAAAAATCTGGTTCTTATATAAAAAAACAACAAATTTAACTTGTGCTGTGTTACAAATACTTAAATAGGACTATAGTGTAAAGTTCATTTTATCCTGTTGAAGTTAACAATTGGAGTTAGAAAAGTGTAGATATTAAGCAAAAGTTTCCTGACCTTTTACATTACAGAATAGGAAGAAAATACAAAAGGGTTGTTAAATGGTGTTGGCAATGAGCAAGATTTTTACTCAATGATTTTATTTTTACATGTTTTATCTGTATCTTTTTTAGGTTTGTTTCCTGCAATTATCTGGAGAGAGACAGACCTACCGTCTACGTAGGATGTTTTTCAAGTCTCTCCTACGTCAAAATATTGGATGGTACGACTCACAACAAAGTGGAGCATTAACCACACGGCTTGCAGAGTAAGAGCAAATCCTTAGCAACTGATTTTTTTTTATTTGCACTATATTAATTCCTTTCAGGGTATTTGGCTTCATTACTCAGCATTACTGTGTTGCCACAAGAGCAGCGCCACTAATGCCCCAGCAGACCAGTACATTTGGAAGCCACTTTTAACCCATATTCAGGGCTTTGCAGGCAGTATATCACACACTCAAGCATTGCCTGTAGCTGGGTACCCATTTTACAGGTGGGTGGACTGGGGAAAGTTAGGGTACATTGCTTTCCCAAAGCAATTGCAACATGGCATGGTCGGAATCAAACCCCCAACTGCAGGATCATGATTCACTCTGCCCCGCTACCCCACTCAGATTTTGTCTTACCTAATATTCGTTGGGTAAAGTAAACAGGAGTCGCAGTAGAACTCTGTGGATAAGCAAGTCAAATTTTTTCAAGTAAGGTATATATTTTAGCTCTAAAAGTAGTGACGAAACAAGTGAGCTGTCGGCTTTACGCCTTCCTCAGACAAAAAAAAAAATAAAAACGTGAAAGACACTTACGTAAATACACACAGGACAATATTCACTGGTCATATTGCACAAAGCCTCATGTTAAGACAAAATAGAGCTTTTTTTTTACTGCTGCAAAGGCTGTTGTCTTCATTTACTGTCCTTGTGAAGAAAACAATTAGGAGGATCATTTTTTTTCATAATTAATATTGGTTATTGTAGGCATACTAAGGAAAATGTGTATGCCTTGCCCCCAGCCCAAACAAGACTGATACCAGAAATCTGTGTTTGCAAAAAAAAAAATATCTTGCACTCAGTGAATAAGTTAGGATCTCGCAATTTTTATTTTCAAAGGCATTGCTGTTTTGAACAAGGCATTTTTCATAGTTTCCAAACGTAAAAAAATTTCATAAAATCATTAAGATTTCGTGAAAAGCTATTACAACTTTTGTTGATAAAAATTATAAAGAAAAAGAAGAAAAAAGTAGACCTTTCAATGGCGTTTTCTCACAAAAGGAATTTTCAATTTCCGACTCATTCACTCTGGACAATCGTATTTAAAGTCTAGGCCCCTATCACCAAGGCTCTCGAGCAAAATTTGTGAAAAAGGGGTATGTTATGGATAAATCCCCCAAAAATGGGGAGAAAAAAAATCTACTTCTTTGGAGACCATTTTGAAAAGTCCTCTGTTCAGTAGCTCAGTACATTTGAAGGCCACTTTAAACCCATATACAGACGCATATGACAAATTCAAGAATTGCCTGTAGCTAGTACCCATTTTACACTGCCCCTGACAATCAAAGTCCACTATTTCCCATATAGTTTTCATTTCAGATGCTGCACTTTGATTGCCAGGGGCAGTACAGGTGGGTGGACAGGGGAAAGTTAGGGTTAATTGCTTTCCCAAGGCAATTGCAGCTTGGCATGGTCGCAAATCAAATCCGTGACCTCCAGATCTTGAGTCTGGCACATTAACCGCTCTGCCACGCTGCCCCTTTTTTAGATTTTGATACTAAAACCATTGTTGAGCAGTTTTCAAACCTCATTCATGTTGAAGTTTTATGTTTTATTTTAATTTGTATTGTTGCTAAGGCCTTCACACCTTAATAGTTATCTTAACTTTAAAGGCAGTTTTCTCCTCTGTCTGAAAATTCACGAGTCCTAAACATGCCAATTTTAAACAGCTATAACTTCAGATAGAAAGATGATAGAGGTTTTCTGTTTGTTGTGTTTGAAAGTGGAGAAAATAAGATTTTCAGTGATTATGGTATGTTACTACCTTCCAATTTTGACTTAAAAGCTCATTTTGAATGGTTGCAAGACATTTTGATATCTTGGTGATGATCTGGCTCATTACATTTTCAATGTGCGTGATCAGGGAGACCCATTTTTCAGGAATGGAAGAAAAGGGTGTATTAGAGATTTTATATAACAAAGGATATACAGGGATGACCAACTTAGCCTCTAGTTGATTATCTCATTTCCAGCAACAACTTCAAATGTTCAATGTATAGATAAGATGAAATACATCATAAACTTTAAATTTACACCATTAAAATCTGTGGTAAAATTCTGATACCTTGATAGAAAAGTCAATTTTCTCAAGTTGAATATCATACCCAGTGGAATAATAAAAGGGCTACACATATTTGGTACCTTGAGGCAGTGCTGGTGTCTTTTCATATTTTTTTTACCTTGCCGCCAATCCACTGAAGCCAGCTGTTACAATGGTTGAGTTGTAAAGGTGTAAAGGTCCCACAAAATGAGTCTACATGCGGAATTTTGTGAAGTGGAGTTTATGTGTCTTTGGAAAAAGCCTGTAACAGCTCTCTAAGATGGTGAAAAAATTATTTGAATATCTTAAATAGGTTAGTTTGAAACAAGAGAAATCCAAGACGCCTAATTTTCAAAAATGGAGAAAATTGGACTTCAAGTTTTCATATTGTAGAAGCCAAAAGGACATGATGGTGTTTTAACACCCCTAAAACACATTGAAAATTTCATTTTGATTTTCCCTTAAGAGAATATGATGAAAAACACCATAAACTTTCAAATTTTGCAGAACAATTTTGAGTAAAAATTTGAGCAAACGCTTCTTAATGCTCTTAAATTGAAGATGTAAAGCATTATGTCCAGCAACCAGTCCAAGTGAGTTTTCTATTGCAGTTTTTACATTACAAAATGTTGATTTTTTGAATGATTTCATATGTCTCAGTTTCTAAATATTAAAAGTTAAAAAATTCATCAAAATATTCTGAAAAGATGTAAGGACTACTTTCGAGGTAAAACGTTGAGAAGTCAGGAAAAATATCTACTTCGTAAATATGTTTGCTCAAATTGAAATTTATGACATCTTACTCATTTTGACTCGTCACATGACACAATACTTGCTGTTCCTCATATTTAGTGGAGAAATTAAATCTCTCATCTCTTGGTTTTCAGTGATTTGGAGCAGGTGAAAGAAGGTCTTGGTAACAAACTTGGACTGGCTTTTCAGTTCTTAGCTCAGTTTCTCGCTGGTTTTGTGCTTGGCTTTGTTAAAGGTTGGAAACTGAGCTTGGTTATTTTGACGATGGCTCCACTACTAGCTTTTGTTGCTAGTCTCATGGGTAAGGTAAGTAGCAGAGTGATGTAGTAAAATTCACTTCAGGGGCCAGCCCCCTCCTCCTTAACACTTATTTTAAAGAAAGCACTCTAACCATGAACTCTGGTCTCTGAAGAAGCCTTGTTTCGTATATTCATAACACGATCATATGGAAACTGGAAACTAGTTTCATTTTTGTTAAACAATTGTTTGGATTTACATAATTGAACCTGTATATCTGTAATCTATACTTCATTTCATTTATATTCTGATAACTAATTTTATTTTTTTCTTTTGTGGTGTAGATTTTTTAATATTTTTTTTTTATAATTTCAAGTTAAATTTCCCAGGGGTTTGAAATATCCGAACTTAACTGTAGCTAAACATGTTGTCTTTTTCATTTCCAAAAGCTACAATACTGTCAGAGAGCTTAGTTTTTCTTTGCATCATTCATTTTAAATAGTGTATGAAAAAAATTATGAGCATCAGAAATGGCTTTTAACTTTAAACAGTTTGAGGTTTGCTGAGCAACCTAGAACAGCTTCCTAGTTTTAAAAAATCTAGTACAATACACTTCTTTTTATCCAATTAGAACTTGGGAGTCAGCATTGCCACCAAATTAAATGATGTATAGTTTGAACATTATATTTGATATTTAAGTACAGAAACACATTAAAACATGTTCACTATAAAGTCCACACAATAAACAAAAGCTTAAGAAAAAAGCAGGCTTATTCTCTTTCTGTTTCTCTCTGTCTTTGTCAATCTATCTGTCTGTCTGTCTATGTGTCTGTCTGTCTGTCTGCCTGTCTCTGACTCTGTGTCTTTGTCTTTCTTTCTTACTCTGTCTCACTCTTTCCCCCACTATTTCAGCCCCTCTGTGAACTTTTTTTAATGTTTTGTTTAGATTATAACAACTTACAGTGCCCAAGAGCAAGAAAAGTACGCAAAAGCAGGGGCTATAGCAGAGGAGGTCCTATCCTGTATACGAACTGTCATATCCTTTAATGGGCAGCCTAGAGAAATTTCAAGGTGAGCATATTCACATTAAAACTGAAAAGATGATATTGATTTTTAAGAAAAATGATACTCGGTAGCATATAAATGAAAGTAACTGAAACTAAATACTTTAATGTTAAATTAAAATATATGAGGAATTTAAACTAACAGAAATAGAAAGAAACAGTATGTGAGGAGAGGGTTGGATGGAAAGAAAAGTGTAAAGCCAAACAGAAAAGATAAAAAGTGGATAGAAGAGCAATAAATAAATTTTTAGAGAAAATTTCTAATTGGGATATCACACCATTTTGTACTATATTATGGTAATAGAGTAGTATTAGCCACATGTGTCATGACATATTAACCCCTTTGTGACGTAGGCTCTTTCAATCGCCATGATGTGACAGTTTCTGGTTAGAGAAGGGATTATTTGTATATTTTTAACATTGCTGAACTCCAATTATATTGTCAGAATTCAAAATACTCTGCATTAGCTATCCCTCTTACACAGAGCAAAACATGACGTACATTGTATGACTAAGCGTCATAGGGAACGGAAAAACCCGCTGATTTGAGGACGTACAACATACGTGGTGTCTGCATCTTTTCACAAGAAATAGGACGTACAGCGTACGTTATATGTCACGAAGGGGTTAAAACGATGCATTTGTTTATCCATCTTTCTTTTGTTATCTTTCTTGTTCATCCCCAGATATTCTACAGCTTTGAAGGAAACCCAAAAACTGGGAATCAAGAAGAACGTCATCTCGGGTCTAAGTTTAGGGACCACCATGCTTATCATGTTTTGTGTATATGGTTTGGCTTTTTGGTAAGACAGTGCTTTCTTAGTACCGGTACCTATGTTTAGATAAACGTTATGTTGCCAATTAACCATGAAATATCTCCCGCCCAGGGTGAGGTAGTTGGATGTCACAATTTTTCTAGTTCATAGACATTTCTGTTTTGAACAAGACACTATTTTTTTTCTAAGTTTCCGAAGTTTCATAAAAATGTCAACATTCTATGGAAAGATTTTAAAACTTTTGCAGATTCAAAATGTAGAGGAAAAGAAAAAAAGTATTCCTTTAAATGTGACACAACGTGAAATTAGGCTAATGTCAAACTAGATCAAACCCTGGAAGTGACTGCTAAAAAAATAAATTACTATTAGATAAGTCTACCTCTCCAGCTTATAAATCAAATATCTCAAGTCGTTGTAAAGTTAGAGCAATGATTTTTATTTATTCTAAGTATATATATGAAGCTTCCTCATAATTCTAATAATTCCAAATGTCAAAATTTTGACATAAGTCTGATTTGCCAGGTAGGGTCACAAATGGTTTTTCTCTAGAATAAAAAGAAATAAAAAGAATTGTGTGCTTAGACTTATTTGCCATGGACGCAAGCCAAGTAGACCTCAATGTGTGGCTTCTGGTAAAGATGTAAATATGATTTTTTTTTAACTCAAGTGGTATTTTGTTAAATTTGTTTTCTTTACTATAGAATACCTGCAAGGACACCCTGATTAGTAACCCCTAGTTAAAAACAAAAAGGAAACAGTGATATAAGTTAAATTTTGTTAAGTTATGTAGAATCTCAGCTAAAGATAATCTGACTAATTTGTACTTGTGTCAACTGCCAATTTTTTTTGGTTTAGGCCCCTCACTTTGCTTAATGTTGCCAACACGATAAACACTACATTAACAGCACGGTCATGTTAGGCAAAGATCACTGTACTGAAACATAAGGAATTTTAATGCTCTATTGTGCTCCAGGTACGGCTCTAGAGAGGTGAACGACTACAACAATAGTGGAGGGCATGATGGCCTTTCTCCTGGCAATGTCTTTACCGTGTTCTTCTCAGTGATGGCAGGATCGTTTGCTGTAGGTAGTGCATCCCCCTACATCCAAGCTGTCCTCACAGCTAAAGGGTCTGCCGGCACAGTCTGTTCTATCATAAAAGATGTAAGTTTAAAATGTGGTTAGGTAGCGGTATGCCAAATTGTATAGAAAAGGTTAACATTTTTTTTTAATGTCAGAGGATGTAGGCCTGTGTTTCTTAGTTACATGAATTTCACTTTACAAAAATCTTGATAGTTTAAAAATTTGAGCTTTTAAACATCAAAACTGGGCAAAAATTATCTACGTCTTGTGGAAAGATATTAGAAGTTCTGGTGACTAAAACCAAAGGAAGAGGAGGAAAAATTAACCTTTGAAAGGCTATTTTCATATTAGAATTTTGGACATCTAACTCATTTGAACTGGTTGCAAAACATTCATGGGTGCCTGTGTGTGTCAGAGAGGAAGAATGAAACGGGCAAAGAAACTGAATAAGGATAGAGAAAAAGAGAAAGTTGTGTAATTTTTTTTTTCAAATTGATCAAGTGCGGAAACAGGAATAAGGGATAAAAGACTAGGAGAATAAAAAATATTTTAAAATACTGAGACAAAAAGACAGATAAGATGGATAGTGAGGAAACTTAAGCATAGATAGAAATAGATGGAGAAAAAGGGGTGTAGAGGGAGGGTGGCAGAAATGGAAACAGTCAGGCAGACAGAATAGAGAGGAACTATTATAGATTTAAAGATAGACAGGCAAATGGAAACATACAGACTGAAATAGGGTGAGAAGGATTTTCCTTTCTGTTTGAAAATGTAGGGGGTGCTACAGTCATCGGTTCGTCAACAATAAGATCTGAAAGTTTTATCATTGCAAGGGACGCAACAAGATGCAGTGAAAATGAGAGTGACAGAGTGGGTTACTTGTTGCATTAATAAGGAAGACTATTGTGTCCTAATGTCTTATTTTTCTGATTTAGGTGTCAGAAATCTAAACTTTCAAAAGTTTTTTCCCTATTGTTCTTACTAGTTTTTTTTAATTGATATAAAAACCGCTGCAACATTTAATTCAAGACATAAAAGGGTCTGTTGCTCTACAAAAAAACAAAATAATCTAAAAATAAAAACTTGACTTTTCCAGGAGCCTCCCATTGATGCATCTGACAGAGGAGGGAAGAAACCAGAGTCTGTCACTGGAAATATTGAGTTGAAAGATGTGACCTTCAGCTACCCTACTCGTAGAGAGGTCCAGGTATACGGAGGTCAACCTGTCTAATTGATGTTAGATAAAAGGGCCATGTAATCTATATGTCTTGCACGACAATCAAATAAGATATCAGAAGTGAATTATTTTAACCATTAAATATTGAGCAGTTTTCTCGCCTAATTGATGTTGAAATGTCATGTTTTATATGTTTAATTTTAATTGGTTTGGTTGCCAAGGCCTCATCACCTTTATAGTCAGCTAAACTTTAAATGCTGTTTTCTCCCCTTTCTGAAATTTCACAAGTCCTAACCCTGTCTACCTCCAACAGCTATAACTTCATACATAAGCGTGATAGAGCTGTTCTGTTTGTTGTGTTTGAAAGAAGAGAAAATAAGCTTTTCTGGGATATCAATATCTGACTACCTTGCAATTTTGACTTAATTCTCATTTGGACTGGATGCTAGACAAACTAGTACTGGTTGCGAGATGTATTTTACAGTCTAAAGGTTTTGCTCCACTAAAGCATCTTCGATGTTTTCTAGCATCTTAGATGTATTCTAAATATATCTCGCATCGAGGGTGAATAAGTTGGAAGTGGCAATTTTCATCTCCAAAGAGGTTGCTGTTCTCCACAAAATATTTTTCTAAGCTTTAAAGCTTAACAAATTTCATAAAATTATCAATATAACTCGCATCTAGCATGAATGAGTCAGATGTTGCAATTTTTAACTTTAAAGAATTGGCTGTTTTCAACAAGACATTTTTCTAAGCTTCCATGAAATTATTATTTTGTGACCAGTTATTTAAAGCTTTTAATAATATAAAGTATGAAAAAAGGAGAAAAACTAGACCCTTTATGTTGTTTTTTCATAAATTTAATTTCCAACTTCCAACTCATTCACCCTGGAAGTAAGACATACATTGTGGAAAGATATTGCAACTCTTTTTAATTTACAACTTAAAGAAAAAGAAGAAAAAATGGTCTTTTCTATGGCGTTTTGTAGAAAAAAGAATTTTCTACTTCTTTCGGGATGCAAGACAAATATATAGATAGTTAGTTGAGAAATACATATAGTGAGGGGCATTGCACGGTTTGAAATTCTGTTTTTTATAAAAACTTATGTGCACTGGAATCATAAAACCTAATGTGCACAGAGTGTCCTCAGAAAAAACAATTTATGAAATCAGTAGCATCTATTTGAAAAAAATGTATAGTCTATCTCTGATCTCTAATAATTAATTGATAAATTTAGAAAATTAAAATGACTTCAATTTTAGTATTTGACATTTTAAAAAACTCAAGTAGCCTACAAAACTCTAGAGAAACTGTAGACAGGAGTATTGTATTGAAATGTTGTCAACATGTTTTGGTCCATTATTGTTTGTACCTACAGAGCAAAGCGCTTAAATTCTGAAGGTCCTGTGCATTCAGGAAAGTCAAATCAGCTATTGAAAAATTTTGAAATAATTTTTGTTATCAAAATATTATATCTCGCTGTAAAACCTGTAGAGCTCTGACCAAGATTTATTCACATTTAATCATTTTGAAACGTGAAACGACAACAGACAACACTCATTTTTTTGTTTTATTTATGTGAGTGAACACTAGAGTGTTATAAATAGTTTTTTTATCAATTTTAATTTTGTCACTTTTTAGCCCTAAAACTCAATAGACCTATCTTATATACCTTGATTTGTTTTCATAGACTTTCGTGAAAAAAAAAGTCCCAAATACTTTAGCAGGATTAGGATAAACAATGAAGATATGTAAGTAGTTATACATCTCTTAAGCTATAGGTGTATTAATTTTTTTATGAAGAGAAATATAAAACAAGAATTAAAATAGATAAGGTATAGATGATGAACACATTGAAAAAGAGTTGGCTGTAAGGAGGAGCAGGATAAGAGGAATAGAGAAAAAGGTTGAAGAGAGTAGGAGTAAGATGAAGAGAAGGGTTAGTTAGGAATGTTAATAACTGTATCACATATTTTGTTTCTGTGTTTAAGGTTTTGAAAAGCTTTGACCTGTCAATCAAGGCTGGTCAGACTGTTGCTCTGGTTGGCTCCAGTGGGTGTGGGAAATCAACCATTATCAATCTGTTACAGAGGTTTTATGATCCTGATCAAGGAAATGTAAGTCAAATTTTACAGTAACTAAAATACAGTCAAAATGAACTTGTCTTTACATTAGTCACCCATCAATGTTTCTAACAGTAGCATTAGTTGTGTCTGTGTGAGAAGTTTGATTGGCAATGAATTGATATGATCAAACTTCTCAGCTTTATAGCTTTGTGGCACTTTCAGGGTTTTATTTTTAGTAATTCTGGTTTGTTATTTTATGCTTTATTTAACCGTGTGCCTAGTTGATGAACTATACAAGCCAAAGGTGTCATGCCCGACAGTGAATATTGAGTTTTTGAGACCTGGTGCGGATGCAAATTTTTTTCATTATTTTGATTTGTAATCCATTTTTTGTTACTCTTTCATATGTATTATTTTGCAGGCCCTAATAATACCTAATGTCTTAAACTGTATGATAGTATGAACCACTACTATGTTCAGGTTTTGAATTATATTTTTAAAAAATATGTATAACTTTTTGTCGGGCAACAACCTTATTCACAAAGGAATTACAAAGCACCCAGTTTCAACCAAAGGTGTAGCCTTTGCCCTTCGTGTAAAAACTATTTTTGGACTAGTTTGAAGAATGAAGAATGGCCAGGAGAAAAATAAGTCTAGCTTAATTATGCGTGCCCACAGATGGAATGAACTTGCCTTAGCAGGTCAGCGGTGCTTGCTCTTAGCTAGTCTTAGCTTCTTATTGGCTGGAAATCAAGGCTTGGAGGAGTATAACTTCCTTTGCATCAGAGACATTAGAAGGGCAATGCATTATAAACTTAATACTAATTCATGTATTTTTTTACTTTAGAAAATGAGAAAGTGAAAACTAATTTCTTTACATATTAACAAAACTGTCATATTTTGGTGTCTGACACCGGAATTGTGAATACATGTATTATTTTACATACTGAATACATGTATTATTTTACATACGGTATAAGGATAAACTTGGCATTTTTTAGCATTTTTTGAATCTGTACTGCTGGGCAAAAACTGTAGCCTTATAAAAATAGAAAGCTCCCCACAAACTTTTTTTCAAAAGAAAGGATAATTTACAAAACTTGGGTTGGAAAAAAGACCAGTTTTGAATATAGTGATAATTTTTTGACTCATGCGAAAGTGACAAATTTTTAAAAAAGTGTTCTATAAACAGTTTCTCTTACAATTGTCTAGAATAAATAGGCAGAAATTTGATCTCTGTAAAAGCTTTGTATCATGAAAAAGGTGAGTTTTGATCATGGCAACCTATTCATTTCAACTTACTTTTTTTTTTACATTTTTTATCTGCATTGTGACTAGATTACTTTGGATGGAGAAGATCTGACTAAGCTCAACCTTCACTGGCTGAGAAACAAGATTGGAGTTGTTTCTCAGGAACCAATTTTGTTTGGAATGTCAATAAAAGAGAACATCAGTCTAGGCCGGCCTGGAGTAACTGATGATGGGATCATTCAGGCAGCCAAGATGTCAAATGCTCACAACTTTATTACCTCGCTCCCTCATGTAAGTTGATTAGATATTAAATCTTGTTTCTAAGTGTAGGCCTATTGCAAACTGAGATATATTTCACTGTCAAAAAGCTTTGACTATGAAATACAAATAATGAGCTTACATTCTTCCCTCTCATCTGCATATTAGAAAGTCACAAATCTTAGTTTCATTTTATAGGGTTCATTAGAAAATCTCAGATGACCTCTGATATTTTGTTTCAGGGATATGACACCCTGGTTGGGGAAAGAGGGGCTCAGTTGTCTGGAGGACAAAAGCAACGAGTGGCTATTGCCAGAGCACTGGTTAGAGATCCAAAAATCCTTTTGTTAGATGAAGCGACTTCTGCTTTGGACTCAGAGGCTGAAGGCATTGTTCAGGCAGCCTTGGACAAGGTAAGATTTGACTTTTGCAGATTTAAAGAATCTTTTTACATTTTGTTTGGTGTTACCCACCCATTGTTGATATTCCTGTATGAATGAAAGAGCTGGGTTATCAAATCAAAATATTTTCTGCTGAGATATAATATGAATCTCAATATAAAAGCATAATACAGGATCGCACCCAAAGGAAAACCGCAGGCCTTTTTTTTCTGTTACAAAGTTAAAAGGCAAATGCTAGCTTGATGACTAAATAGATGTGGCAGCTTCTCTTTGATTGTTTATAGGTAGTTTGCACAATGCACACTGCACTAATTAATGAATGCAAGCAATTATTGTCTCGCATCCTGTCCAATGAGCTGTCAGTCGAAAGGTTTAG
>BMAT01013918.1:62799-77428 GCA_019649035.1 Elysia marginata | reverse complement strand
CTCTTATTCTGCATGTAACTTCTTCTTTTGTTGTTTCTTTTAGATAATATCTACTGCTTAGGTGAAAATTTGTGGACATAACTCATAATTGTATCCATATGAATAACGGTACTCAACAAATATTTAGGCCAAACAACATATTATGTTTGGCCTAAATATTTGTAGTTGGGAACCTCTTCTATCTTTTCCTTGTCTATCTGAATGTTTTCATGGCTTTTCAAAATATTGGACATGGGAATCTCCAGGAGGAGGATATAAAAACCAAATAGATTTTATACTAACAAACGACAGATCTATGTTCCGAAACACTGAGATCATAACAAAAGTGGATATAGGAAGCGACCACAGGATGGTGAGAAGCACAGTATGCGTCAACAAAAAGCTGATGAGGCTTCAGAGAATAAAGAAAAGAAAACCATTAAAATTTTACTGAACTAGAGGATAAATGCATTTTCATGGAGATTTTAAATATTTAGCTTCCTTTTTGCAATGCTTGCCTTTTCCCCCCACGGCTTTGTATTTGATTTGTATTCTAACGACTCTGTCATACTGAAGGCCAACCAGAATGATATTTTCATATCTAAAAATGCATTAAAATGAAATAGGTCATATTTTTATGTTAAATCTAATCAAAGCTTAGGTGAAAATTTGTGGACATAACTCATAATTGTATCCATATGAGTAACGGTACTCAATTAGGTGCCAGTGATCTAAAAGAATTTAGCCTTACATTTAGGTTAAAAGTTAATTACCTACGCTTAAAGTCTTTGACTTTTGTATTGCTTATTATTTATTCAACCTTAAAAATTGCCAGACTTAAATAAGTTTTGGGTAGTAGAAAGAAGTTGTAAAATAAAGTGATCGTTTGATATCTCATTTTTTTTTTCATTTTATTGAAACAATTGCTAGTTGAGGTTTGTTTACATTATCTGAGAATGAAAAGTCTAAAGCTCAAAGTATGGGTTATAATTGTGAATTTCATGCTTAGTAAGGGATAAAGTACAGTGGAATCTTGATAAAGTCAACAGCTCAGGACCGAAAAAGTGTGTTGACACGAGAGTTTCCCTTAAACTAAAGATGTTGACTTTAAGTGGATTACACTTTATTTTGTAAAAATCCAAATAAAAATGTTTGCTTAATGAAATAAGTGTAGACACAATTTCCAGCATCCATGTAAGCAAAGTGAGACATATGCTATTTCGTTAATTTACAATTCTTAATAAAAATTAAAATTAACAAGACAGTATGTATATTGCTCTTTTCAAAAACATTTTAACTTTTAAAAAAATTACTTTTCCAACAGGCAACAATACAAACTGAAGAACTATGAGGATTCTCTTTTCTATGTTGAGGAGGCTCTAAAGATCAGCAGAGAGCCCGGTTTGGAGGAGATGGCCAGCAAAATTCGATCTCGGATCGCATCTCAGCAACAGTAGACTGCCATATTGGATGTTCATTATATAGACAGTCTATCAAAGTGTGTAAACCCGGTCCATCTTGCATGCTTTTGACATTAATCTTTTAGATTTTTTCGCGAGGCAAAATGTATGAAATCTCAAGCTTGTAGATTTTTTTTATATCTTGAGACTCCTTTGACCTTAGTTCTGTCTGTCTCTGTTAGATTTACATTGAGTATCTGTTGAATGAAACGTTTGTGATATTTGGTGATAAGTATTTTTGTAAATGCAAACTTAAATCCCACTGAAATAATGCTACATTGACAACATAGACTTGTCAGACTTCGCTAGCAGGGCAAGTCAAATTTTTTTTTAAAGGTATATTTTAGCTCTAAAAATAGTGACGAAACAAGTGAGCTGTCGGCTTTACGCTAAGTTATACTTGCTTATACACACAGCTCTACTGCGACTCCTGTTCAATTCGCTAGCAGAGGTAAATTAAAAATTTGATTTCAGTAACTGATAGCTGTTTTTCAGTTTAGACGGCCATTAAACTAAGATTTTATCACAGGGTATATTTTTTGATGATATAAACCGTAGAGATTCTTTGTATCATAATTCTCATTTTTCCAAAATGTACAAATAAGTTGAAGGCCAATAGTTTAATCTAGGCTGTTGAAATATAATATCGATTGCTGCTTTGTCCCTAATTTGATTTTCTTCGTTTAAAAAAGTTTTATGGAGTAAAAATGTGTTAAGTTTAAACTTAAATTAAAGTACTGAAAAAGTCATCTCTTATTAAACTAAAACTGTCATTCAATAACCAGGAAGATCCCAAGTCCAAAAATCTTTTTTTCTTTATTTATGTACTAATGGCTCTGAAAATAGGTAAAAAATCAGTTTATTAAAATTATATGAAAGTCTAATTTGAGAATGTCGTATTAGCAGGTTTCACTTTCAGGTTGCCATCCATGCATGGAACTATTCCTGATGCTACCGGGATTCAGCCACAAAGCGCTCAAGGAAGTAAAAACCTTTTTATACCATGGTTTGCTACGACGTAAATTGTTCTAATATCTTCAAAATGAAACACTAGTAGATTCAGATAGCTACGCCAGAGTTACAATTTTTTCAACCGTTAGCATAGAATACAGTTTTAGAAAATATGATCCCTCGGTACGTCAAGATTCTCACTTGTGCCTCATTTAGCCTGGTCGCCTCACATTTTCTTCAGCACAACCAAAGGTTGGTTCTTATCAAAGTGATTAGGTAATAAAAAGACTGACTTCGGCTTTTCTGCTTATTGAAAGACACATTACAATGTATTTTTAACAACTGTGACCATTGGATGTAATGCTTTATGTATTCGGTACATTGTTTGGTGATAAATTGCAGTAACCACAACCATACTCGGTTTGTCTTTTATGAAAAGCACTTTGGATAAGCATTACAATATACAGCCATGGTTTCATGGAACCTTCATTTTCTGCCCACAAAATTAAAATTGAAATAATAATTTGTTTCATTTATCATTGTCTGTGACCATTATAAATCTTAAAAATCGAAGCCAAATCTTAACACTGTTCTATACGTTATAGGAAATGGGTGAGAAATTTATGGTTATCTTTTTCATAAGTTTATTTTTTTTTACATCATACAAAAAATGCTGTATCATATATTACATTAATTACATTATATTTGAATGTATGGGAGTTTTTAGAAGCCAGATTTTTATCTCTGTAATATATTGAAAGCTTGATGGTGTGAACTTTGAGACAGCAACGATTTTTTTTCTGTAATGATTTAAACAAACTATGCAGGGGATTTGTATAGAGTGCAATAAAGTCAAGATTCGATGAGAGAAAGGTTTCTTTGAAGTAGCCCAAAGCATGCTAAACCATTAGACAATCCTCGACTATCTTTCTATCTTGTATTCTATTCATGGGTTAAAAAGAACAAACACGTAAAATAGTGCAAGCGATCGTCATTCTAACCTTCTCCCCTTGCATTTGAAACTTTGAGTTCTGACGTATTATTGTCGCTCTCTCTTTACCTGATTTTTCCCCCTTTTTGAGTTTTTTCCCCGCTATATCGGGTACAGTGGAATCCACGAAAAGTCAACTCATGGTTAAATTCAACACATGGCAACGGCCCCATTTTTTTTCCTTCGCTATTTAAGTAACTTTATTTAGCATAAAGTCAACTCCCTCAGACCTATTTTTGCTTAAAGTCAACACCTTAAGGCCAGATGGAAAGAGATAAAGAGACTCCAGATAGGTCTTGATAGAGACAAAGATATGGGTGGGTGGGCGATCTTTATTTCCATTCATGATTGAAGACACTGCGTGCAGCGCTTGCTCGCCTACCTGGCGAGGACTAGTGCAGCTGGACAGGTGCTGATTGGGGCAGTTCACGGTCAACTCTCCCACTCCTCCCAGCTTCACCACTCCAGTCATACAAATTTAATTTTGCGCACACACCCTAGCACTCCATCCCTGTGTCTACATCTAGCCAATGCCAGCCTTTATCATTTCTCTGAGTACCTTCTTTATGGTCGCGCTACACTTGTTGAATTTATCTAGCTCTTAAAGATTCCACTATTAGTATTATTGTTACAACGCCCCAAAAAATGGATAAAGTTAACCTGGCTTAAAGTCAACACTTTTTTTTCGGTCCCGAGGTGTTGACTTTATCCGGATTCCACTGTATTTACTAATTAAATAAAGTTAAAGGCTGTGAGACGTAGTTAAACTTAACCTTAAAGTCGGTTGCAGGCCTAGCCAAGAACTAGACCGCTTGATTTTGCCTCGCCTCAGCCAAAGCAGACAAGTTTCTGGCATGTAGTGCTTGGCTTTAAGGCCCAGCAATAGAAGTTATCGAGGCCATCCTTGCTCTGCAGAGCTAGATCTATGCCTACTGTACTCTGTTACTGTAACTCAGTGTAAGCATTACCTGGAAGCTTAGGGGATGTGAATGTTGTTAAAGAACTTAGGCTTGTGTAACGCCCTCAACTTTTAGTTATGTAAACTAAAATCCTGAAATAGATTGAGATTTAGGTCAAAGTAATGATAATCTGGAAGTAAAAACTCATGATTTAGAGTCACAAGAGAGGCTGGGAGTGGTAGAGACAGACACGCATAGACTGTACGACATATTATTTGTAAAGACAGAGTGAAATAGAGAGAGAGAGGGGAAGGGGGGGAGAGGGAGATGTTCTTTACTTTAACTGCCAAAATTGCAAGCATTTTGCTACTACATCTTAATAAAAGTACATGTATAAGGGGGACTATTGTGTGACTGCTGTACGAGAATTACTCAAACTCAAAGCAAATGGTGTCCTTAGCCTGAAGGTTTTGACCTTACAAAGACTGTCATAAAACTTCTCAATGAAGACGTCCCAGTAGCTTTGCAAGCTGCGGAGACACATTTGACAAAGAGTTTCTTTTTTTTTTTTGGAAAAAAATTTTTTTGCTTTATATTGAAGGTCTTGTGCAACAAAAATTTACCTAAATTGTATCAGCTTCTGCGTTTGCTGCAACTCTTAAACTCATTCAACTGAAGGACTCTGGTGTTTAATATCCTTTCATTGAGTTAAAACTAAAAGAAGTCTATAGAACTAAATTGGAGTGCTGGTAACATTGTTCTAATTGTAGCTTGAATTCTTTCAAAACACATTATGTAATAATTTGTAATTTGTAAACTTCTTTTTTTTTTAATTCTCAGGCTTTTTGCTAAAGATGGTAGCCAGGGTTGAATACTATTAATAGGTTCAACTCTATTGAAGTACATTTTCAATTAATTTGATTTTTTCTTCTTAAAAGTTTATAGAGACTTGCTTTTTTAGTTTTACTTAATTATCATGATTTTTCACCTAAGTTGATGTTATTGGCTGATCTCTTTGTGATCAACTAACGCCAAGTTTGATTGTAGTAAAATTTATTGTGAAATCTGTATAAAATATTGAATTTTCCACATTGCAATGTGAATAAAATCAATTAGTGTCAAGTCCATGATATATACATGTATCAACTAGTGTTTTAATAGCAACTCTAGTTGTAATGTCATTTTTCCACGCCCCTTTTTTTCTTGTATTAAAAATCGATAAACTTTTACTGGTATCACTGCACCAGTAACCTCCAGTTCTGCTACACAGCACTCAGAAGAGATTGAGCAATTAACTAAACAGACAGTGACTGATACTGATAGACCTACACTCAAAAACATTTAAGTACAGTAGTATCCAGTTAAACGCACGTCAGATAAATGCATAATACTCTTTAACTAATGCCAAATCGCTATCCGATTTTTTTCTATATGATCTGTATACCATAAACACATGCACATCTATGAAGTGGGAAGGCTTGGGGGCAGGGGTTTTAAGAGGGGGGGGCTGGAGGATAAAAGGTGCAAAAAGGCCCTTGGTGCATGGACGGTTTGTATAGACTGACAGCACAACAAACAATATGATCATGATGCAATGCACACTTTGTCTATACAAATGTACCACACTCGCAGGCAAACTGTTGGAAGGCTAGCCTACAGTTCTTGTGGCTGTCAGATTGACCATATCTCCCTTCCCCGTTGATTTCCCCCTTTGGTCAACAACTCGTTTATTGGTTGCGTTATGCTAATCAGCTCAGATCTATACACTAGGCTACGGGACACATATCAGTAATTATCTTGTTCTAGTCTAGACCTTGTCAATTTCTGTGGTCCAGCCCCAGAGAAACAGTTTAGTTTTTATTCTCTCGTTTTAAAATTTACTTTAAAAGGAAGTAACCAGATCTAGTATTTTTTACTACTTTTTTAATAAATGCATGCATCTCCAAAACTATTTGAGCCTCCCAACTGCCGTGCGTTTAACTGGCTACTGCTTTAGTGCATCTGCAGTGGTTTAAGCGCAAACTTTGTGGTTTAGTGGTTATGACAGTGGTACCAACAAATGTAGCCTCCCCCTTCCCCTCTCAGATAACCCCACCCTTTATGCCACCTGCACAAGACCTACCTGAGTGTCTGCTTTGGTTGCAGTGCTCTCTCTAGATCTCTCAAGATACTGACACTGATGTAAATGATAGATCTAACAATTACAAAGCACCAAGGCCTTTTGCCCTTTCCCCTTTCCTAGTTTAGTTTCTTCTTTTGCCAGGCAGTCATTGGGCCAGTCCTTTGTTAATTGCACTGATAAACCGGATCATTATTTATATATCTATTGCTCTGTAAACATCTCCGTAGGGTGTGGTTGATAAACAATAACAATGAACTCTGCACAACACGCCGGGCTGTAGTTGGGTGTGCATGGGGTCAGGAAAGAGGGGTAAGTCTAGAATAGCTATCGTGAGCTCAATTAATAAAGAGATTGCGTCTTAGGTGCTTTGAGGGAGAAAGCCATAAGTTGTGTACTGTAAGTATCGTGTGTTGTATTTCATTATGCTCTTGCTCTGTTTTGCTACTTTCATGTACATTCTTTAAGCTTCTGTTGCTGTTTGTGAACATTTGTATCTTGAACATGTGCCATTCACACAAATAAAAAAATAATCAGAGGTAACTACTCATGCTTGCATTTTTTTTTATATGTACTAAAATCTCAAAACGGATACATGTATTTTGTTCGTTTTTTTTCCCCTGGAGACTAGTGCAGACGAGTCAGGTGTTGAAAATGAGAAAAAAGGTTTACACTTTCAGTTACGCGCATACTGCACTCCTCTTTTCAAAATTTTGATAATTACTTACCTGCACTTGCTAAGTCTACGCCAATGTGAAGCAAGATTGTTTAGAATCGTCACTAATCATGCAAGCAATTTTTTTTCTTTTCCGATATGTCATCATCGTCTGCATATTAAAATCTTAGACTTAGAGAAAAAAATTACTTTCACAGCACAAGAGAGTAACACAATTGGATTGAATCACTGACCTGTAAGTCAAGGGTCATCCCAATGACAGCAAAGAAAATAAAAACTGTTTAAAAAGTACATGTTTCCCCTTTTTTAACAAAGAAAAGACTCAAAGTCAAACTGTTCAATTTACTTTAAAATATATGATCAGAGGATGTAGGAATATTGAGGAAGGTTGTTCTTCTTTGGATTTGTTAGATTGAAATTGAACTATAATTAAAAATTGGTGAGATTTCATTCTACATTATATAGAAAGTATAGACTTTGTACTCCTGCATTCAGCAATTTGATTTAAATTTGTTGACACATCTATATTAAAAAAATATATATACATGTACTGTAGTGTGTGGGGACAATCATATGGTTTTGGGCCTACATTTTTGTGCAAAATTCTGCAAATTCGGAAAGTGAATAAAAAGGGCCAATTTTATGTTGATAGGTGGCACAATTCACAGAGATATCAATCCTCTCAAAAAAATTAACATCTCTCTCCCAGTGGTGAAGTGCTGTCATCTCACTGCTTAGCTAGAACTCCAGAGCCGATGATTGCAGAATGATCTAAACTCTAGGTCAAGGTTTCTGACCTCAAATTTTGAAGGTTACATTAACTGTGGTGGATGAGTCCATGTTATTGTTTAGCAATCTAAATACATGTTATAAATTCAATCTGAGGAAGGTCCTTTTCGACATTTTAATATCTAATACAATGTGCTCTCCAAGCTCTAGATTCGAAGCCTGGCCATTTTAAGTCTTCTCTTCCCTCACAATCCAGTCACAACCGCCATGACTTCCTTCAAATTGCCTAAATCATCAGAGCGCAATGGTTATTTAACCTTTCCAGTACTTCGTGTTACAGTGCTATAGTATTGTTACATATATACACAGCAGTCCTCAACTATAGTGGCACCAGAGCAAGACCTCAGAGGAATCCCCTTTTTTTCTCTATATATAAAGTCTATCACCTGTACATGCATGGTTTTACGGGACAAGAACAGGCCTGGACATGGATACAGCAGGAGAATGGAGCAAACTTTACAGAAATTAGAGTAAAAATTAAGAGACTTCCCGTAAACATGATGGGCAAGCCAACATGAGACCATCGGCTCATCGAGGGCTTGGCTTGCTCAGGCACAAGGAGCTGATGGAATGCTGATCCATGTCAGTAGGTTACAGAAGTCAATGCACTGGTGGGTGGTATGATGTATCCACACATGCAAAGTGCAAATGTAAGCTAGGCAAGGCCTTATAAAAATCTGATTTGTATCGATACCGATGCTGGCGTGTCAATTCTCTTTGGTTTTTTTGTGCTCAGCATTAATCACTTTCAGTTTCATTTCATAAGCGAAATGTGCTTTTCTGTATCTTCCTCACACTGCTGGTACAGTGGACACTGGTAATATAAAGAAATCGATGGGATTTGCCAAGGATTCGCTATACAATGGTCATTGTAAGTAAAGAAAAAATTAAAGTAATTAGGAAGATTTTTGTGTCCAATTTAGAAGACTGATAGTCTACTGAAAAGCGCACGCCTGACATGCTGCACATCTACGCTCTCCTCTACCTGTACCACACACAAAAGGCCTGGCCCAGCTACGCTACCTTGGTTATTGCTTGTACGATTCAACTTGGCAAAATTGTTATGCTCTTACTAGGTTAGACTTTAAATTTAATGCCCACAGCTTTGCTACGCCCGAGGTCTGAGCAGGCCCTTGTTCGTTAAGGCACGGGTTCAAATACTAACATTTAATGAGGATAAAAAGCGTTTCTGTAAGTTCGTTCTTTAACGGCTGAGGTTTTGTAATGGTCGATGTTGTTACAATCAACGTCCACTGTATGTGGTGGTAGTAAAAGTAGTGGTAGATTTAGGAGTATTAGTGGTAGCGGAAGGAGTAGTAGTAGAGGTCGTAGCGGTAGTAGTTGTAGTAGTAGTAGAACTGAAGTAGTAGCGGTAGTAGTAGTAATAATAATATGAGTAGTAGTAACGGTAGCAGTGATTGCTACAACTAGCATTACTACTACCACAACTTCTACCTTTACCACTATTACTACTACCAATGCCGCAAAATTGTCTAAACGCACGCTATGAATTATGAAATCTTTAAAAATTAGTGGATCTGGCAACCACTGAGACGTGCAGAAAAAGCCAGAATCACTCAGCAGGGATTCTCATCTTCCTTTGTTGTCAGCACTACAGTGCTATATTTGCACGTTTTGGGTTGGGAAGGCTTTGGGGCAGGGACGTGAAGAGGGAGGCATGGAAGGTAAAAGGTGGACAAAGGCCTGTTGCACAGGGATGGTTTGTGTAGACCTTAGAGCAAAATAAGCGATATGACAATGATGCAACGTGCACTTCACCCATACCGCACTGACAGGTAACGTAAACTGTTAGTCCATAATACTATAGCTCTTGTAGCAATCAGCTTGACTACGCCTCCCTCCTCACCTTTGGTCAACAAATGGTTGGATGGTTGCAATGCGATAATTGCTAAGCCAACTCAGCTTATATACAGGTGATACACCGGTAGGTTACAAGACAAACATGTCTTGATGTTCTTGTCTACACCTTTTCAACTTGCGTGGTCCAGGGAAACAATTCGGTTGTTATTGTCGTGTTTTAATTCAAAGGGAAGCAACTAGATCTAGTAATTTCTACTGCTTTCTATTAACTGCACGCATCTCCTAAAAGCACGCCATTTGAGCCTCCCAAGTGCCATGCCTTTTAGTTTAACCAAATACTATTGTAGTAGTGGTGGTAGCAGTAGAAATGAGTTATGGGCTAAACATACGGGAAATCGGGCGACACAGTATAGGCCGTCACAACACTAAGTGGGCCCTTGTTTTTACTATATAAATGTCTGATCCAAAAAAGGTACACGATGTTCGATTTGTATCCAAATAGCGACATATGGGAAAGGGTAAAGCCTTGTGCTGATGATGTAAAAGTCAAAGTGTGCTAATGTTGGAGCTTTGATCTCCCCACTCGCCAACTTAAAAAAATATATTCCCCAAAACAAGCGCTAGCATTTTTTTAATCGAATGAAATTAGTTATATATGGTCTAATGTATTTTTTAAAAATAAAAGGCTTATCATGATATCTTCTTTATTAAGATGAACAACATGGGCAGTGTAGGACCTTTTGAGAGGGATCAGTGGCTGTCAAGGGGAACCTTTTCTTTTTTTGCAACCAGTCTAAAACAATCGGATGGCTTGTTTTCACATTTGCTTACACCAATTCCAATACCTTTGGTAAAACCGGCAAAATTTGCGGGCATCTTACTAGTTTGTTTATATTTCTGTATCTTCATATGGATTTCATATTTATTGTCTTGTTGTAAGAAAAAAAGACAAACGCTTTCTGAATATATTGATCTCAAAAGCTATGAAAGCTATGTGCCTAAGACATTTTGTGTAAGATGGCAAATGGCGCTTTCACAAATGAAAACTAAATCAATAAGAATTCCAATATGCAAGTCTTAAGCTTATTCAACGATATTCTTTAGTTATCTTACCACACACACACACACAACCAAAATGAAAATATTTCGCACCAGAGTTTGAATTGAGCGAACACAACTTTTGGGTAAAAGATTTATTTTTCTTCAGAACAGAAACCCATATGATCTTAGTTTGTACTTGTACATGTAGATGGAACAGCATTATCTTTTGACTAGAGAAACATTCATCTCAACTTCAATGAAAAATGTGTCGACCTACAATCTTTGCTACTTTTCTCTATCACAAAAATTAACGTTAATAACAACCAAAAAAAGGTGATGTAACAACCGGGGTAAATCAGACACAAGGCAGAATTTTTTACGAATTGAGTCAACTTTTTGTCCCCTTTAAGAAGTTGTAAAACAATTCAAACCCCTAGAGAAATTCAATTTTAAACTGTATAAAAATAGTTGTTGAGCAACTACCTAATTGTATTTAAAGAGCTCTAACTCAAAACTAGTCTGCATGAATTGTGCGTGATCACCCCGTTTAGCTCACATACAGTGAGTACTGTAGCATACGTTATAAAACATAAAATTAAAATACACTGCAGCAAAAGTCTGGGGACTGTAGCTTCAGTTTTGCTCCTCTACTACTCCATTTGTCACTTTAAAGAAAACACACAAAGACCTATCTACCCATGTTGTAGAAATAACAGGAAACATTAATTTAAAAATATTTACAAATATCACCTCTAGTTATGTTTCAACCTGAAGAAATAACATTTTGCAAATATGATGGCATCTAAAATTTCATAAGTATGTATAAAATTAAACATGAACAAATCCTATCCATCAGTATACATGTAAAACACAACTCCTTTCACAGCATTAAATGCAGAATCAGCTGGAATTTCTGCATTAAAAATACATGTATTTATCTTTTTAAACAGGCTTCAAATTTGTGTAGAGTGCCATCAGTTGTAACCAGTGCACAGTTCATTGCTGAAGACCTGGGAATAAAGATATAAAGAAGAAGAAAGATGCATTAACTGATATGATAATTAAAGAAGAAAAAAACACCTAAAAATATAAATCACGTGTAACTAAAAAAATCCTGTAAGTATCCAGTTAATACATGATATTTATACCACGACTGGGTAGTACTTCAACTAAAATAGAAAGATCATCAAGAATTGACTTAACAAAGCAAAGAAAAAGTCAGGATATGAAAAATTCTCAAGTCCCTTGAAGAAAATTTGTTGCCGTCCAATTTACATGAAAGTGTATGGCTAAAGAAAAGAAAAGAGTATTTTTAGAAGTCACACCTAGACCTACTGTGGTTTGAAACTCATGGACCATGCAGCAGCCAGATTGAGAAAGTAAAGTACCTGCATAGTGTGGAATTTTTAGTAGAACCACTGATTTCTAAGTTCCATTTAATTTTTGGTTCCTTTTCTTGCTGCTATTACAGTGGACCTTGTATCCAACAACCTTGGACTCAACGAACCCTTACATTCAACGAAATGAAATATAGTGAGGTTTGTTTTTCTCTCTTCTTTAATATTATTAAAATGTCCTTGTTTAGAACAAAAAAAATTTCAAACTAACCTCGTTTTCAACCTACTTACTAGAGTGAACCAAAATTAAAACATGTTTTTTTAAAGTCTTTTTTCTGGTATATTGTTCACTTCAAGTCACAAGAATACTACTATCACAGTATCAAACAGAGAAAATTAGAATATCAGAGGAAAACTGGCTAGCTTTACAAAGACTTGTAGCACTGTGTGTCTTCTATTCTTTCTACTAGTTTTAAATAAGGTTTCAAGGTCAATAAATTAAAAATAGTGTATAATTTTCAACTTTGGCTTGTTTTGGGCTACTTTAATTTAAGTGACTTTGCTTTCAACAAACCTTGGCTTCAAGTTCAACAAACTTTCTATATTTTCCCTGCTTTTTGCAGCTCTTGTTAATACATATCTAGAGGCACAGCATGGTTTACAGTGGCTGTGACAAAACAGTGTGGCTCCAACTTATGTCATTTGTGGTGATGGACAAAATATTCAAAATAATAACACAGAAAATAAAGCTGCTTTAAAAGGCTATTATGCTGTGTAACTTTGAAAGTACTTCATGGTGTATTGTTCCAAATCGCTACTCAATAGACCTAAGTTACGTGTATCAAAGAAAAAAAAAATCCTAATCTGAGATCTTTTGAATGTTATAATGGTGGTCAAAAGATTTTCCCTGCAACACTATCAACAGATTTTCGGTGTGAATATTTCAAATAATTTCATGAGCCTTTTACTTGAAATTCATGACATACCATAGCATTAGAATAAGTGCTCCCACTGGGAAATGATGAAAACTGAGGATTTTTTCTGGGGGATCAATCAATGCTACCGTCAAAGGAGGAAGCATGGCTAGAGGGCTTGGGAGGCATGATTTCACGGAAAATTAAACAAATTTTACTCCCAAGAGGGCCTTTTTAGTTCATTTTGGCAAAGTTTGGTCTCAATTTTAAAAGGCGGATGATAGGATTTAAATCCTACAAGAATGAAATAATTTATCATTTTTAAAATTTTTACTTTGAATTTCCTTCAAATTCATTTTGTTTGCAGCTGGCTGTTTTGAAAGAGACATAGCTCTTAGCGACTTGATGCCTCCTGCACTATACATAGTGAATCATGTCTTCAGTGTTTGTAGTCCTATCACTTACTGGGGCAAAAGGTTCACATGTTTTCTCAGCTTTATCTAAAGGGNGTTTTGCTGCCTAATAAAACTGCTGTTTTGAAGATTAAAAAAAAAAAATCTCTTCCCTTCTTGTGCAGTATCTTGTTCTTTTGGTTCACCAACAACACTAATTTGATAGTTTGTTGCTTGAGTCTTAATTCCTTCCACATGTTTATCAGTTCTGCAATGCCTATTGAGGTGTTTGTTGCCAGCTTGATTTTTTTGGACTGCCTAATTTATACGTACAAACCCATGATGGTAGCAAAGGCAATCTGTTTCTTTATTTGTTTTTAGGGATAACGCTCATTAACAGCCTGTTCCTGTACCTTCCAAAAATAAATTGGTTATGCAATGGATGGTCTTCATTTTTTATGTTTAAAATATTCTTTTTATACTCAAAATATTTAAAAGTAGTTTATTGCAAATGCACTGCCATGCTCCAGGTGATTGCAATTCGCATAACTTCCCAATTGTTGAAACACTAAACAAAAACTGTGAAATTACAGTATCTGACTTAAGTTTAGCCCATTGTGTGGTAGTTACACAGCAGTACAAAAGCTGAATTTTATAATAAGATATTTTGCAAATCTGTATAATAGTTACTATAGTATGAATACTGAATTTATCAGTACGAATAGCAGATTTGTGTATATAACAATATCCACCACCTCAAGTAACTTTGACAGCACGGTTGTTTTTTACGTTGTTTGTGAATGCACTTTATCCGTCTTCAAAAGCCATAACTCACCATAGCGGAGTTTGCACTCCTTGAGGGCCTCGTTAAAACCTGAACATAAACTAATGTCGTGCTGAGTCTGGGTACACTGAAGAAACTGCTCAAGTTGGAACTTGCAAGGATTGGCGTTCGGGTCGTAGTTTGTGAGGGGAGCTGGAGGAGCAGGGGCGGCCTGGGCTGGCATCGCAGCCGCAGGAGCAGCCGGAGCAGCTTCCTGTGCAGCATGGCCGCCACCACCTCCCGTCATGGCTGCACCGATTGTGTGGCCCTGAGAGAACAAGAGGAATGGACTAGTACGATATAGGAAGAATAAATTTGTACAGGTAACTCATCATAACAAACTAGTACGGTACAGAATTCTCGAGTGATTTAGCTGGTTCATCATAACAAACTAGTACGGTACAGAATTCTAGAGTGATTTAGCTGGTTCATCATAA